>OZ024864.1:4549422-4561922 GCA_964017155.1 Oasisia sp. SBJ-2009 | reverse complement strand
GGCTTCGACTTAGTTTACATTTCTCAACAATGTTTTACTGTTTACTAGATTCGGCGTCTACCGCAAAAAAGGCTAACTAATTATACGCAGCTTCCGGCGTTGCTCCGGTCTACATAAATCGGCATCTATGCATATGCGGTTTTATGTAGACCGATTTTTTGGCATATACCTTATTTATTGAAATATTTTGATGAACTTTCATTATGTGTTAAACATTAGTATTAGAAACAATGTTCCAGTTTTACATCTTTGGAAAATGTATTAAATAAAAATATACGTCTGGTCTTCTAGGCACTGGTCGACATAAGCTGCCTTTAGGCTTATATATATATATATATATATATATATATATATATATATATATATATATATATATATACATACATATATATATATATATATATATATATATATATATATATATATATATATATATGTATGTATGTATGTATGTATGTATGTATGTATGTATGTATGTATGTATGTATGTATGTATGTATGTATGTATGTATGCATGTATGTATGTATGTATGTATGTATAAAGGGCGTATAGTATAGAAGATATAGAAGATACACTATTTCTTATAACAAATATTATGATCATGATGCATTGGAACAGTTCTGTCCTGTGTACGAATTGAGAAACTCCGTTAAACATAATTATTTACAGAAAATGAATAAACACGGCGCGCAACATTTAACGGCAGCAGTAGTAGATTTATAGGATGCTTTCGGAGATTCTGAGGAATTTCGCGCATTTGAAACCATATAGCAAACATGACAGCGCGCTAATATTTCCCACCGTTAACGTGCACAGCTAGCAATAGATTCGTCCCGTCCTTGGCACCAATAGCGCTGCGTGCACCAACCCAGAGGTTGTCTACAAATCACGTACACAAGGGGAGGGGGTGTGTGAACGCGTGAGTGTCCAGGAAACTGTGTCCAAAACAAGGAGGGGGTGTATGAAAGGGGGGTCCAGGAAACTGTGTGTTCTACAGGAGGGAGGAGGGGGTGTATGAAAGGGGGATGGTACGGACAACAACTTCTACGTGCTATACCCAAGGTAAACATATCGACAACGAATGACAACATTTGAACAGAAATGTCCACACCAATAGGACCAGACACTACCGGAAAGGCAATTGCACAGCGCATGCGTGCTGTTTTGTACGACCACAACTGGTAAAATGGCTTATTCGTGAGTGGGCCATTTCTGCAAAATGACGAAATGGCAGAAAACATAAAACGATAGAAATTGAAGAAGAAATAAAACGACATAAATTCCCTTATTATATGAATAGCACGTGTCCTACATTTGACCATTGTCCCTTTAATTGCATGTTCTGACATCCAATCTTGTCATTGGTGGTTTTGGTCACCAGGTTAGCTAATTTTCATGGGTTAGAGGATGAATGAAGACACATAAAAAAATTACTAAGAGACACTGGCTATGGTTATCAGGTATATTTTTCGGTGGATGTATGCCATGAACGCGAATGTACGACATCATGCACGCTAGGTGCCCGATGGGGGTACGTAGATGATTGGTAGTGCTGAAAAGTGTTGGTTATGAGTTGATGCGTACAAAAGACGGTAAGTAGAAGGTATATGTGACGGGGGCGGAGGGTGCAAGAACGTTGGCGTACGTGACTTGTAGACTGTACCTCGCGATCCGGACACAATGTCTAATCAGACTCAAAGAATGTTGTCTCACTCACCACATTGACCCTGAAATGCGAATAAAATCACAGTAATGTTAGTTGCTTATTCGAAGAAACAATCAACTCCTATTCAGACCGAAATGTAAACTACCTTGAAACTACTTAATGGTCTTTGTTTTATGTCAAGGTCGATTAATTCGATTATGATTGCCTAGAAAGGTCAACATACTCATACACAAAAAGATACACGCGCACCGCGCGCGCACACAAACACCCGCACGTGCACGGGCACGCGCGCACACACATTTCTATTTGATATGAAATGTACTTGTATGTTTAAAATGGCTAATAAAACTTACTTTAGTATTTATTTTATGCACGGTCCATTAATTCGATTACGATTGCATAGAAAGATCAACACGCACGCACGCACGCACGCACGCACGCACGCACGCACGCACGCACGCACGTTATGTGGTAGAATATGGTATATTCGTTCATTTTACAGTCATCTTGCAGCTTCGAAACAGTTCTCTATTGGCTAAGGGTCGTTTTGTAAATAATCGAAACTTACATTGACAGCAGTCGGTCCGACGACAAATACAACCACCGCGACGAAGACGAGAAACCAATTCATCCTTCTGTAACACACAGACACACTCCGTTAGTAATCTCTGTAACATACAGACACACTCCGTTACCAATCTTACATTGTGGTGTCAGCAGAAACAACAGTTTAATTTCTTTTGTTTACGTATTTCATTTATCGTTGACCTATGAGTTTATCAAATATATAAAATTATTGAAATTGCTTTGTTAACTTATTTATTCAATTAATGTATTTACCTCGTGTAGTTGTATTAATGTAGAATGTTATGAAGAACGTGTCTCTATTGGTACGAGTTTAATCAAGACATTGAGGCACTGCAGTTATGATGTTAAAAATGTAGTCAGTCTGCATTGTCGAAGTAAGAAACCTAAAGACGCATGTTGCGTGTGTTCCATGCAATATATTCAAGTATATTTCGCAAAACAGTAATACATAGATAAACATAGACAAACACACACATACACACGCATATATATATATATATATATATATATATATATATATATATATATATATGCACACACACACATACACACGCACGCACGCACGCACGCACACAACACACACACACACACCACACACACACACACACAACACACTGAAACACAGAGGCACCTTCATACATACACATATGCATACACGAAATGATGTTACATTTGTCAGTGTGGCGCAGCCGCTGAGTAGGTCCTAAGTTGTCTCTGTCGTGTCCACAGCTCAACGGTCACCTCGTTCATGTAGAAGGATGTCGAACGTGGCAGTCACGTCTATGGTAATGCATCAGTGACTCCACTGACTGTGGGGTGGGGTCGCCACTAATTTAACTTTAAAGTTGGGTAATACTTTAACAGGCGTTATTCAACATAACTGTCGAGTTTGTGGTTGAGGTGAAGCCACGTTGCACCAACATCACGATGGCCGTGTCATCTGAACTGTAGGAAAGCATCATGTATCATTAGGTATCAAAAGGGTAGCCAATTAAACCTACTGGCAGACATAACGTCTACGTGTTTTTCTGCAGACTTACACCGAACGATGACCCTGATGTAGCCAACACCACGTCAACACCACAACAACACTCGAATTGTATTAGCTGCAATTAGCATAGTGCGGTCGATGCCTTTTTGGCTTTTCTATTTTGCATGAACGCAAACAGTTTAATACAAAAACCTCACCCGGTACAAATTGTATCGAATCCATTATTATATGTAACATAATAATATTATCTTATATGTAATATTATAATGTAGATATAGATAAACAGCCAGCAATACAATTATAAATAAATACAAGTATAAATACAACAAGCAGACAATCTACTTTTACTCCTGCCAAGCTTAAATACTGGTGTGGTGTGTGTTTGTGTGTGTGTGTGTGTGTGTGTGTGTGTGTGTGTGTGTGTGTGTGTGTGTGTGTGTGTGTGGGTGTGTGTGTGTGTGTGTGTGTGTGTGTGTGTGATAATAATAATAAAGCTTTATTGCCATATTCAACATGCATTACATAACGAATTGTAATGTAGTCTGGCGTTGACTCATATAGTGCCTATATATACAATAAAATGAAATATGGCAAATAATTATAAGATATAGATATAAGATATACATTGTACATAAAAGAATATTTTAATATAATAAATAAAAATAATAAACATAATAGATAATAGATTATCTATTTAACAATAATTGTGGTGTAAACTAGTTAATAAATAAATATATAAAAAATGTCCTTTAAAATTGTTTAATATATATATATATGTATATATATATATATATATATATATTATCTTTTAAAATATAATTTAAATTAGTAAACATACATTATAAGAGGACTAAAATATCATTTAAAATTATATTTACAATTACAATTGAATGCGTCCAATTTTGTTTAGAAATATATTTATACAATTATTAAGTTAAGCTAACATTTTCAGGAGTAGAGAAGATTGTTGTTCAGCAACACCGATTCGCTACCGAGAATTGGTACACCCACACCCCACAAGCGTACGGCTCAGCCACACCAACCAGCGCCAGAAAAATAACAATTCCGCCAGAGTGGCGAGAACAGGGTCTTTCCAGCTACGTTTTATATTTCATTCCTGATAAGGCTGCTACGGCACTCCGGTAAAAAGTATTTCTAAAGCGACTTGTTTTCGTACGGATGCATCCATGGTGTTTGCCTGACGGTAATAATTCGAACGGATGATGGGCGGGGTGAGTTTGGTCTGAGATGATTTTTGCCAGTTCTTTTTGGGATCTGTCTTTATATATGGATGTTAGAAAGGTGAGTCCACTACCGACAATTTTGGAAGCTGTTTTCACCACTCTGTCAAGCCTGTTCCTCTGGCGCCGGCTGATGGCGCCGAACCACACACATAAACAAATTATTGAGAATGTAAGAATACTCTCAATAGCAGAACGGTAGAACTGAACAAGAATTTCTCTCCTCAGCCCGAACTTCTTTAGTTTATGTGTGTGTGTGTGTGTGTGTGTGTGTGTGTGTGTGTGTGTGTGTGTGTGTGTGTGTGTGTGTGTGTGTGTGTGTGTGTGTGTGTGTGTGTGTGTGTGTGTGTGTGTGTGTGTGTGTGTGTGTGTGCCCTCGTTACTTAGTTACTTGTGCCTGTTTGCTCGCTGTGGGCATAGGCCATCGACAATGGAACGCCACTGTTTTCTGTCCGTGGCCCTCGTTAGCGCCTTTAATTAACCGTAGCGTCGCACTGTTTTTCTGTGATATTTATAAATTGAAGTGACATGTTAAGTTAATATTGCGTTAAAACCCAGCGGGATGTGAGGTTATAATATGATAAGTAGGCGTTATTCAACATAACTGTCGAGTTGAGGTGACGCCACGTTGCACCAACATCACGATGGCCGTGTCATCTGGACTGTTAGAAAGCATCATGTATCAAAAGGGTAGCCAATTAAACCTACTGGCAGACATAACGTCTACGTGTTTTTCTGCAGACTTACACCGAACGATGAACCTGATGTAGCCAACACCACGTCAACATCACAACAACACTCGTATTGCATTAGCATAGTGCGGTCGATGCCTTTTTGGGCTTCTCTATTTTGCATGAACGTAAACAGGTTAATACAAGAACATCACCCGGTACAAATTGCATCGAATCCATGTTACATGTAATATAATATTATCATATTATATGTAATATTATAATGTAGATATAGATAAACAGCCAGCAATACTATTATAAATACAACAAGCTGACAATCTACTTTTACTCCTGCCAAGCTTAAATAATGGTGTGTGTGTGGTATACCATTAAGAATATCATTGACGAAGAAGCTGAACAGATTCTTATAAGTACCATTCAGAATACCATTGGACCATTCAGTCAAGTACCATTCAGATACCACTGAACAGTATTCCTAGTACCATTCAAATACCATTCAATTGTTTATATACACAGACCACCGAAGTACCATTGAAGTACCATTCAAATACCATTGGCCATTATACCCCCTAGGACCATTCAAATACCATTCAACTGTTTATATACACAGACCACCAAAGTACCATTGAAGTACCATTCAAATACCATTCAAATACCATTAGCCATTATACCCCCTAGTACCATTCAATGGTATTTGAATGGTATTTTTGTAAGGGATTGGTCTGTAATTCTTGAGGTTTCTTTTATTTCTTTTCTTGAAGATTATCACAATCTTAGTGTTCTTCCACGCTGTGGGTATTTGTCTTTCTGATAAGCATTTTGTGTACATGTGTCTTCCAGATGGTGTCTTTTCCTGCTTTCAATGTCTCGATGTTTACAATAGTCTCAGTGCTGCTTCCACCTCCCATGGTGTTATCTCTGGTACTTCTTTTGGATCAGTGTGGATTGTGGTCCTCTGTTGACTGTTGTATAGCTCGGTGTAGTCCTGTATTCGTTCTATGATCTTTTCTTGATCAAGAATATTTCTCTACCCTGCTTGTCTAGGAGTGTGATCAGTCCGTCTTGATCTAGCTTCTGCGTTTTTCGGACTTTCCTAAGGCTCTTCGATGCCATGATCATTTTTCGTGTGATATCTTGGTTGTATTTCTTGATTTCCTCTCTTGCTTTCTTCTTTATGGTCTTGCATATTTCTGCGTACTCTTCTCGTCGTTTCGCCATCAGGGCTCGTGTTAATGACGATATCCTCGATTTCAGTATCTTGTTGATTGCTTCTCTTGACGCGCTCTGTTGGATCATATCTGTCATGATTTCGCTCATGGTGTCGATGTCGTCTATTCGAGTTGGAATTCGATCTTCTTTGATACTATTTGTGCGGTATATACTCTTGGTGGCCTATTGGCCATCAGTTGTTTTCCCTTCCACCTCTAAGTCCGATTTGATGTTGCTCATAACCATTATATGGTAACTTCCAATGTTGACTTGGTTGATGACTGTTACGTCTGTGGCGATGTCTAGTCTGTTTGTTAGGATGCAGTCAGTATCTGTCTTCGTTACACCGTTCGGGCTTTTCCACGTCCATCTCCTCCCTGCTTTCTTCTGGAACATGGTATTCATGATTTTGTACTTTCTTGATGTTGCCGATTCTACCAAAGTGTCGTCTCTTTGGTTTCTCAGTTTCACCCCAAATTTGTCCGTTGTCGTTTCAATAAGGTTTGTTCTTTGCCTATTTGCACATTGAAGTCTCCCATCACTATCGTGTAGTATGGTTTGGTTTCCCCAAAATCTCATCGACGTCGTTGTAGAAGCTATTCATGTCTTCTTCTGAGTATGATGTTGTTGGTGCATATACTTGCACTATATTTAGTTTGTAGCGCTTTGTTATGCACAGAACAAGTTCTGCTACTCTGTGGCCAATGCTGTTTACCCTCACTATACTGTCTTTCAATTTACTGTTTTTGAGAAAGCCTACTTTTTTGGGGGGCGTTGTTTGCCTTACAATTGCATAGTAGGTGGCCGCTTTGTTAGTTAGTAAAACATTCCTCACGTCTTCTCACTTAAGTTCTTCGAATTCTTGTATGTGTTCATCTCTTATCTTTAGTCTACTTACCCTCTTTCGGCGGCTCTTTGTGACACAGAGATTCTTTGCACCCCTTCACATCGTCCTAGCTGATCACAGACATCTCCTTGGTCACAGACTCTTTCTGTGCCGCTGGGGACTGGGGGGCCATGACTTTGTAGTGCTTTGCATGATGGTTATGTTGGCCTACCCTTCCACGCTGGCCAGTATGGGTTGGAACGGGCAGGCGATATAGGATGAACGAAATTTCCCGTTTCGATACGTTGGCTGTATCAGTACCGAGTAACCAATCCTCGGCACCGGGATTCGAACCCGTCCCTCTAGTAGGGATTCCTGCACTCTAGCCACTCGGCCACCGCGCCCTTTATGACCGTAATAGTAACTGAAAAATAAAATGTCTTCTGAGCCAATTGTTCTCATATACTACTAACCTAGACGTATTGTGGACCCAGCGCAATTTTTGACACGTGGTTGTATCCAGTGCCTGGCGTCTACCGTGCCCCTTCTCCGGAAGTTCACTGTTCAATACACTGTTACCCATTTGCCAGGCTGGGCCTCCATAAATTCCTCGTGACATATGATGTGTTCATTTACTATTAGAATCCACCAATGACAACTATTTTGTGTAAAGACATTATTCTTTATGTTGACCAAGTTGAAATACAAATAAGGAAACAAATCATTGTATACAGCATACAATCAACACAACGCCGTCGCATGTGACGTATACAGATTTGGTAATAGTAAGACATATGACACATATAAGTCACACACTTGTAAGTATGCGTGTATGAGACTGGGATGGTCCCATACGTTAGCCAAATCAAAAACTGTGTCTGTTGCGCTTTGGTTCAACACGCCATCAGTAAGTGGTGAAGAATTTCAGATTTTCACAATCCAAAATGGCTGTCTGCATCAGTTTGCATTAAGCACAATATTTTATGTAGCTTATTACCTTCTATTCTATTCTAAAATATTTCTATTTTCTTTTACTTTCTGTGTAGGTCAATAATGTGGTTTTACTTACAATTATCTATCATGTGCATCTTTTCAGGAGATTTTTATCTAAAGACACATTCGATTACATGAATGGTTATTAACAGGTTTCTCTTGCAAGAAGGCACCACTGTAACAACCTAGTTCCCCATAACACTTCTGCGACCATCTCTTATACACATTCATTACACAACACAGAAACATAAGAGTCAAAGAATGAACCAAACAGACAAATTAGTGTAAACTATTGCCTTATTGAATGCAATCACTAGAGATGACAAAGACATATGGCAGTTTAAACAGAATTAACACAAACATTAATGATAAGTAATGATGGGTATAACCTACATAATTATACACCATTCAAAGCAGTAAAGAAAGCAAACACAAATTGTATTCTGTTAACATTTTTGGCACTTGTTGCATATCTGCAAACTATCTAGTCTGCATAAAATTGTGGAAGAACATTTGTACAATATTGTATATTTTATGTATTCTTGTTGCATGCAATACGTTCTATTACTGTATGTTATGTAATGTTCTGAACTGTTTGTCTACATTAGCCAGCAGGTGGCAACACTATTGCATCAGCTGCGCCACCTACTGGTCTTGTCTTGCACTGCCACTAGGGCACCTACAGATATATTGACTGAGAATGGACATGAAGTGATGAACATGTCTTCAGAGCGTTTGACTTCAGTAACTGCCTCAGTATAGGCTGCATAGCAGTCAGTCAGCTTATATACACAACTTTTCCTTGTGTACCGAGTAAATCTGTACAATGAATACTGACACCTCCCTTCGGCCGACGTGAAATGGCAAGTAATCTCCATGTTCAACCAACACCATCTGTCATTAAGACAATTGCGCCGCAGTACTGGAAGGTATAATCCAACGTATCGCAAAATGACCAACAGCTGACAGGATATTGCACATCTTAGATATGTGGTGGTCACATGATCTCAATGAATCAAGGTAATCCAATGATCCTTCAGATCACAATGTTCTGTCCACTTAGGATCATACACTATACTGAACTTTGGTCTGGTTTATTACATGATCCTGTTGGAAGTGGTCGCTGGGTCATCCACATTAACAACACCCGCCACTGATAAACACCTGCTCTAGTTGATATAGAGATCCTGGCAGCATCATTGATATACAGTCACACTGACTAGTGACAATGCTCCAATCACTCGTGTCCACTGCTATGTAATGACCACTGCTTTGTGCACAATAGACCCCTCAATGCCCTCCTGCAGGGCTGGCCAGAGCACGGCCTTGACCTCGTCCGAATCTGGGTCTGAACTATGGAAACGGACGACCTCGTCGGGGTTGAATGTCTTGAAGTCGTACACTATGAAGAGAGGAGGGTTCTGGACCGACAGAGCCCAGGCCAGACGCACAACCTCCTCTATGTACAGCTTCAGGCCGTCACTGTCCTTCAGGCCGGGGTAGTCGTACAGGGTCTGGCACATCTGCTGGGACACCTCCTGTAGGACAAAACATACAGTTACAATGTGTGGTATCACGGCGTGTTACTAGAACAAAACACACCGTTACAATGTGCGGTATCAGTGCCTGTTACTAGAACAAAACATACAGTTACAATGTGTGGTATCACTGCCTGTTACTAAAACAAAATATACAGTTATAATGTGTGGCATAACCTACTGTTGCTAGGATAAAAATATGGTTACCATATATGGTATCACCTACTGTTCTTAGAACAAAATATACAGTTACAATATGTGGCTTCATCTATTGCTGCTACAACAAAACATACAGTTACAATGTGTAGTATCATGTCCTGTAGTACAAAATATACAGTTACATGGTGTAGTATTACTGTGTCACAGGATAATCATACAGTCTGATTAGTCTCGCTTAACCAACTATGGGTCGGCTGTGCAACTTCGCCGAGAAGACAGCCTGGTAACTTTGCCGGCTTTTGAATATTATTCGTGTTGAGTTAAACAATGCTGCCAACTCACGGATACTGGTTAATCCTGCCGTAATTCCTAGTTTATAAACAACTGCAAATTTTTAGTTTTATTTTATGTTAATATAAGTTCAATGTTGAATACGTTTCATCGGATGTCATTATCTGGTAAAGTATATCCTTATTTTTTTTTCATAATTGGCCTGACAGCCAATCAGAGTCTCTACCCTAATCTTAGGTAAGGTCGGTTACATCGGCAGCCCATTACTTCCCCAGGTCGAGTTGAGGAGGCTGAAAAATGCTGACACCTCTGGTTAATCTAGGCTAACAATGTGATGCTACACCTACTATAGAAGGGAATGTACAGTACAGAAGTGTGGTATCACCGTGACACAGGGAAGTCATACAGGGTCTGACACATCAGTGTTAATGTCAAGTAACTTTGTGGAACCTGTTTTTAAAGAATGATTTGCCCCAAATAAATGCAACATTTTGTTCTGATTAATATCTTTGTGACCTGCACAACAAACTGGGTAATAATTAAGTCTCAAAAAATGTATATACCTTGTGTTGAAATATTTTCAGTGTTTTTATCTGTAGCTAACACTGAAGCAAACTAACAAGGTCATTTTGTCATATGCTTCAGTTTTTATTTTGTTAATGGATTTGTAAAAGCTTACATTTTATTTGTTTTAGATTATTTGTTGAGGACGTTCCTGTATGATATTATAAGGTATGCAATTTTGCTAGAATCACAAACAGTGATGGGATATGATGTATAAACTGTTAGGGATAGTCCTAAATGCAATTGAAATTCTAATTACTATTACTACACATTAGAGAAACAAACAAAATGCGAGAGGAAGACAAATCACACTGTCTGTCTCCCAGTCACACACACCTCAATGTTCTTCTGTATGTCCTGTTTGTGGACTGTTCGTCTGAAGTAGTCACTCATCATGGTCTCCAGCTCCTTGGCCATCTTGCCAAGAGAATCGTCAGTGGCGGCATCGGGATCGTCTGGCGTCTCCGGCATGTGAAGCAGATCGCGGATCTTCCTCTTGATGAGAAGGATCTCTTGTTGCACCGACCGGAATGACAACTGCAATGGAATGACAACTGCAATGGAATGACAACTGCAATGGAATGACAACTGCAATGGAATGACAACTGCAATGGAATGACAACTGCAATGGAATGACAACTGCAATGGAATGACAACTGCAATGGAATGACAACTGCAATGGAATGACAACTGCAATGGAATGTGTTTATTATTTACAGTAGAGTGCAGTGGCTCAGGGGTACGGCTTTGGGCTTTCAATTAAGATTCAAAATTCGAATGCTGAGCTGCTGTGTGAAACCTTTGGCAATTTTGTTCACTCTACATTGCTCCAGTTCACTCATCTGTATGAATGAATACATGGCTATAGACTGTGGTGGATATTTGCATGAGCAGCCTTCACACGTTAATTGCAGTCTGCCAGGGAAGTAAAGTGTAAAGTGTATAGTGCTTTGGGCAGTTCTGAGAACTGGATACAGCGCTATATAAGAATTAACCTTTACTTTTACCTACTAATGAATATTTTAGCATTTGCATTAGAATTCAACTTACAATGTTTATTTACATATTAACTAACCATCAAACTTTATATATACATATATTCTAGTTTCTTTCGGTCAAGTTTGTATAACAATATCAAGTTCTCTGTTCAAGTTTAGTCACTAGGTGGCGGCACTGCAATAGTCATTAGTTAGACAGTGCTGCCTCTGGTGAACATCACCAGTAGTCTCATGATGTATCTGTAGTGTCACCAATGTTCTGGGACGAGACAGAATTCTTTGTGACTTGACATCTCGACAACTAGCTGTGGCATTAAAGAGCACAGTCACCAGTAATGGGTTCTGTATGACTAAATTCAATCCTAAATAAATATAAAATGTCACCTTTGCCACATACATATTCTGCTGTAATTCGAGTAGCGGTAAAACACGATTTAGTGGGCTACTATGCCACTATTTTGTAAGATTACAATGACACACAATTGACAAAAGGTGTAATTTTTACACAATTATCATTTGAATACTTTCAAAATGAAAATTAACGGAATTTCTAAACAATAACATTTCTGATCGCTAGAAACTTACGACAACAATAGAGAAGAGAAGTTTTCCTTTGAGGTCATCGAACCCTGTCATCTGAGGCACTTCGTCCAGGGCGTCAAAGGCCTCCACCCTCGCCTCCGTGTACAAGTTCCCAAAGCTCCGGATGAGCTCCGTGGGGCGGACTGCTCCGACACTGATGT
>OZ024864.1:4479422-4546922 GCA_964017155.1 Oasisia sp. SBJ-2009 | reverse complement strand
TCTGTGGAAATGTGTCTTTAGCAGTGTCTTAAATGTTGCCACTGAGTCAGCGGCTCTAACTGCAAGAGGTAGACTGCTCCACAATGTTGGTTCTGCCAGACTAAAGACAAATATACACAACATCTATGACTAAACACACACAGAATCTATCAATGTCTATGTCCAGTAACTCATTCATACAGCTGAGTGACCTAAGGCAATGTGGATTGAACAAACTTGTCCGATTTGAAACAGCACAAGAACATTTTAACCCTGAATCTCTCATTTGAAAGGACACAGTTCTACCCACAGTGCCACTGATTACTCACACTACTGATGTAGACTGCGATGGTCTCTCTCTCTCTCTACATAATGACAACAAAACTGTCTTTACATAATAAAAACAAGATATAAAAAGATGAAAACGACAGAGCCACTGCAGAATACAAACATCTTCCTCCGCTCATCTGGGCTGAAGAGACAGAACATGGCTGCGGAGAAGATATAAAAGCCCCCTCCCTGGCCCTATAAATCAGAGGGATCATATTATGCAAATTGTTGTTGGGGAACCAGTCAGACAAAGAACCACAATACCCCTGGGGGCAATGAATCAAGTCTCTGGCACACAGCAAGTTGGCAGGAGTCACAGCCAAGTCCCCAAGACATACTGTACCAGGATGAACCAAACACCCTGGGTCAGGCATCACAACTGACACCATGTCACTTCTACACAAGTGGACCAAAGGCCAAGGGTCTGGGAGACATTGAACTCTTTCAGAAAACGCATCATTAAACAGAATCATAGCTTTACGTAGAGACCTGTCCACCCGTCACTTGGATGGGTAAAAACGAATATGGGCGGGTAGAAATATGGGAGGACGGGTAAAAAATTAAGAAGCAAAAAAAGGTCTTCCAAAACCATAGATATTGTCAGTTATGCCTTGAAAGTGAGTGAAAATGGTGTCACATGTGTTTTTGTAGTCCATTTCAGGTCATCAGACACATTTAAAAGTTTGTAAACTGGCTTAACAGTTAACATCCATGTGTCCACCAAAACATGTGTGACTGGCAATGATTTTATCCTGCATAAAGCCCCAGAACAGAATCCATTTCTAAACTAAAGAAATGTTTTCAAAATGCAAAAAAAGCTGCTGTTGTATGATGGAGGACATTATTTCAATGACATTATTTCTACGACACACCGAGGCCAGGTGACGCATCCTGTTGTCAACATTTGTCATTAGGCAAAATCAATGTTAAGGAGGGAAAACAAATTGAGAAAAAATTGCACTTATAAGTCTGCCAAGCCTAGACATTCTGTACTGACCATGAACTTGCAATGCATCGATATCGTTAATCTTGTAGTACAAACGGCAGTATTTTTCACTAATAAAATAGGATAATCCTCCTCTGAGCTGTACTTCGACCATTTGGGTCTGCCTCTTGTCACTGCGACATTGAAAGCATTAGCACTAGCAGATTGTCTTAGCACAAGCAAACTGCTGCAACTTGCTGGGTGCACTGGTGCACTCACTGCACCACTGAGTGCACCCAGCTGCACCAGTGCATGTCTGTGAAAAATGTCAGCCCACATGGTTTAAATTAAGTACTTCGGAGAACAGCCTTCTGTTTTGTTGATGAAAGCTACAATAGCCTCTATTACAAAATACTAATGAACCCTACCAAAGCCAGGAATATTATTGTGGGCCAAAGCTAGAGTAATTTTTTTGACATTTGTCAGATCACACTGCAGTTACCACAGAACACTTACTAGAAAATAATATGATTGCTATAACACTATCTTGCAAAATTTACAATAAAAGATATCATAGGAAAAATGTGTAACTTTCCCAGATGATCAGGGATTTGTATATGTACCTCAGAAATACCGTACAGAAAACATAATGATGATCAACAGTCATCAACTCATCATGTAATATCTGGGTCAAACTCTCTAACTGATAAGAACCCTTAATACCAGTCACATGGAAACTCTAAATCTATAAACGACTCTGTGACCTGTTATCCAATATGTCAGCCCCACATATGCAAAAACCTTATGGAGATATATACACAGACTGACAAGCAGAACTGTATTGTTTTATAATAAACATAGATCTACACACACTGACTTACTACCGGGTAATACACATCCAATTACGGTTAGATTCCTCTCACAAGAACATGTTTCACATCAAAATATTTATTCTTTTTATTCTGCATCATGTCACATGATGCTGGATTAGAGTTATATGTCACATGACCTTCATCATGTGACGTGATGCAAGGTGAAGGTTTAAGGAAACTCCTGACCAATGTCTCAAAGCTAGTCCTGTCACTGACACAGGCCTTGGAATGTGGCAGAAATGTGAACATTTAATTTCTTGTAAAATTGTCCAATAAACATTGTCTCGTGTATTTGCTGCGGGACTCACCTTCGATGGTCTCGGTCGCCTCAGATGCTTTCTCCGGTGTAGAATCACCTCCGTCAGCCTCGGGGAACGCATCGTTGTTGACTGCAACGAAGAGTGTCTCGTTAGAAATAATACGCCATCATTTAAATCAGACTCATATTCAGTGTGCCTTGTGTTTGGCCAACTGTGTTTGGCTGGCCACCTGACATCCGTGTTTGTACCCTACATTAAAAAAGGCAACCAGTCATATCCTCATTTCTGATAAGGTTGTTCTAACCCTGTTGCTGAAAACAACATAACCTTCATCATCAGATGGCAAATGATTGAACAACTATTATACATCATCATCATCATCATCAGAAGGCTAATGATTGAACCTGCTTTGTCAATCACTGTCATCAGTTGAGTGAACAACTATGTACACCATAACAGGGAGTGTCAGGTACATAGGTAACTTTTTATATTGCACGTAATAAAGTTCTTAGGACTGCTCAAAAGACTTTACACGTTACTCCCTGGCAGACCTGTTCAATCAAAAACCATCTTGACTTCTCTGTGAAGCATTCAGCTCATTGCATGGAGATTGTTTGCACATAAATATCCACCACTGTCTATAGCAATGTTCTTTATTCGTACAGCTGAGTGAACTGGAGCGATGTACAGTAGAATGAACAAACTTGATCACTGTTTGAACCGCAGCGCAGGGGTCAAATCTGGGTTCAACATCAAACTTGACCATAAAACAACTGACGACTGAACTAATACAACACATGTCCATCACCCCAAGACATCTGAACCCTCAACAACAACAACAACAACAACAACAACAACAACAACAACAATGATAACATCAACAACATCACACTGACCACACTACCTGGTCCAACAAATACCCCCCCCCCCTCCCAGCATGTGCCTCACCCCCAAAGACCCCCTCCACCAGAGAGAAGAGAACGAACATTTACCATTGAGGAGGCGAGAACCAAACGCCCCACACGCTCTCCGCAACTTCCCGCCAAAGGAGACTTTGGGAGCCTTCCCTTCTTCCCCCTTCCTCGGGGGTTTCATCCCACTCTTCAGCCTCTCCAGTCCCACTTGCAGTGCCCTCCAGCCCGGTTTATCCGCCATTCTTCCCCTGACCATCCCAAACAGAGGGAATGAGGTGTTGTCGTGCTAATCCCTAAAGTGTCGTAAACTGGCCAGTTTGTCCTGGGGAGAGACTTTATCCTGTGTCGTCTCTAAGAATAGCTTCCACTGGTGCCAGAACCACACGGATGTGATCTCAGCATCCCTGTCGGAACTGATTCAATTCACGGAATCATATCTAGTGATACACACAGCATGGGTGCGAAGTGCCAACTCCAAATGCCACCTGGCAGCCATATATGGCGTGTGGGCGGAGTCATGACCATATATGGAACGTGGGCGGGGCCAGAGGACAGACAGTAAACAATTGCGGGCCAGTGATGACTGTAAATGGGAGTGAGATGAGATGGAGGCTAGTGTTTATGGGGCAGTTAGTTGTAAGCCCCATTTAAGAGGGGAAAACATGAACTTAACTTGTGGACTCCCAATCCCTCACTCTTCAAACCCCTCCACTCCCATCCCCCTGCCAACCCCTGTTCAGCTCCCAAGAACCCCCTTCCCTCTCAACTCCCCTTCTGTTCCCAACCCCCTCCTACCCTACTCCATCACCTCCCAACCCCTCCATGGAGGACAGGCCTGAGGATACACCAGCCACTTGCTAACAAGTCTATTCTGGGGCTGTGACTGCTGACATCCTGTTGGGAAGAACTGGGGCCAACGCCTCTTCCCTCTCTCCCAGAGTGTCTCCCGGATGGCTCCCTAAGTGTCTCCGTCAGCCCTGGCTTCCTGCCACCATATCCGGATGATTTCATACATTCTTTGGACGTTATACAAATCTCCCACAACCGGATCTGAATTAGCTGGACTTTATAAACTAAACTCTCAGAGCCCATCAATTCTGTTGACATTGAATTCTGTCAAGACATTTGGTTTCTCGTAATACCACAAATAGACACATTTTCACTGATTTCACACATTAACTGTAAGTTGAGAAGCTTGGTCAAGAGATGTCTCTGAAATCGCCACTGCCTAAAACTGCTGGTCAAAACAGGTTCTCCTAAGTCCATACCAGGATGATACTTATATCATATTGTTGATTTGTTGTTGGATACAAGACACCTGGTTTTATTATACATTATCTGCATCTCCAAGTCCAACAGCTGCTCTGTCTGCTGTTGCTGATGGCGAGAGGGAGAGGGAGAGGGAGAGGGAGAGGGAGAGGGAGAGGGAGAGGGAGAGGGAGAGGGAGAGGGAGAGGGAGAGGGAGAGGGAGAGGGAGAGGGAGAGGGAGAGGGAGAGGGAGAGGGAGAGGGAGAGGGAGAGGGAGAGGGAGAGGGAGAGGGAGAGAGGGAGAGTATGTGTCAAGGGGGTCAGGACAAGACAGTTATGTAGAGCTGAGAGTGGGGGGGGGGGGGAGGCGAGAAGATCATGATCTAGGTGAGACATCTCTATGAGGCTGGGATGGATCCAGTACGAGATGTCCCCCCCCCCCCACAGCAAGGTAATTCTAGATGACCCAGTCAGGTAACACCAGGCCCTAACATCACCTGGGTGGGTCGTTTAACCACATCCAAAGTCCTGCTCTGTGCATGTATTGACCTCAAAACTAAACACCACAGACAATCAGATCCTTTGACTGCAAATTCTCAGTAGTCAGAGTAAACATTAACAAACACTTCTGTCCAGACTTGCACACATACGCGCACGTCCGCCCACCCGCCCGCCCGCCCGCCCGCACGCACACACCATTTCAGACAGGTGTATAAGGCCAGAAATACACAATAATATAAAATTTCACCACCCATTTTTAAAACATAGCTGATGACATACCTTGATGAAATACACTTTTTATTCCTGTCTTTTTACCCATTCAAGTAGATTTTTCTGTCCAAAATTGAACTCTACTCATCCAAATGACAGGTGGACTGGCCTCCAGATAAACCTACCCGGGGGGGGGGGGGGGGGGGGGGGGGGTATGTCTCTGTCCCTTCAGTTAGCACCAGACACTTTCATCAGGAAACCACAAAGTCATTAAACTCCAACAAATTACTGCTGCCATATCAGGTGTTCAGCCTATCAGTTTCCTTCACAAGATAACATTGATATAATTCCTGATTGTGAACCAGATAAATGATAACAGTAACATCAAATCTCAACAGATTAAAACCAAGTGTCATTTAATTGTACACCAGGGAAACATCTTTCCCTTTAACATGTCTATCCTGACCATCACTTCAATATGCCAGACTGTGTCGAGACACTCCTGTCAACTCAGGACAAATACGTGTATTTCTTATAACAAATTGGGTTTTCATTATAATCTTCATAGCAAAATTTCATTGACCTGAAAAATATAAGTTCCCTGATTTCACCGATCAACATCAAACATTGTGTTTGAAAGAGCATCTTGAAGTTAAATGGAGACAGAGAAAGAGAGACAAGTAAGATGTCCCTTACGTGGTAAATTCTTTTCAGGGTCATGTTTCAGTATCAGTTTGTAGAACGGTAATTTATTGTCAATTATGTGCAGTCAAATAACTGGGAAAGTTTACTTGGCCTCTATTGTCAATATTTACATAACATACTCAGACTGTAAAACATCAGTTCTTATGCTTGTGATTTTAGGACTGTTTAGAGTGCAGAACACTTCAACCCTTGGCACACCAGTTTAATCGATTACCATCCTGACGCTTTTGGGAAGCATTCAGCCACATTACAATATCTGCGCTATAATTATGTGTATATATAAATGTCAACAACTGCCTATAGTCATCAGGTACTCTTTCAAAGATTCACACAGATGAGTGAAGTGGTGCAACGTGGGATAAACAAAATGAATGTTCATTACAATAGTAAGTGGGTTTGATACCTTAACCACTGTGCCACTGCGTGTACTGTGGAACTGGGGAAGATCTCATGACATCAACTCAACAAATGGTTTGTCTCTTGAAAGTGGAGTATCAATAAGCTGCCATAATCACAGACCTCAGTAGGTCGAGATAAACAAGATCAGGTAACCTTGTGAGACCAGGGTCATAAACAACCAACTAGAAGGCTCTGTGTAGTCTCACCATCTTTATGGTTGTTTGTCTGGGTCTTACAACAGGCACTGTTTGTGCAAATAATTCATTTCCTTCAAATACGGTTGTGTTAGGGGTACATGCAAGAGGTTTGTTTGTATCTGTATCTGTATGTATATTTGTACATGTAATCATGTATACATATATATTTTTAACATATTCTTCCTGGATAATTTTGAATTTTGGGCACCAAATTCATGCTTTCAATTACTTTTGTTTTACAAATTTTCAGTGGTTCTTAGAAGTTATGCATTTGTAGTGATGTTAGCTGATTTTATGCGAGGCTTCTGTGAGAATTCCACACTACACAAATTGTCGACTAACCAGTGGGGAATGTCTTATTGTCACTTACATAACTTTAACCATATCTTAAACGTGCAAAGAACTACAAAGTCTGCTCAAATGGTGTCCTACCTGTGTTTATGTGTATTCCACATCACTGGGAGAACAGGCCTTTGTGCAGAATTGTGCTACTTTATAATATTACACCCTCACATAAGTAGGTTGCCCCCGCCAGTCCGGCAGTCTACTGCTTTCATTGTTTGCAGTACACAAGATTTATGGAACAGGGTTTAGTGCCCCAGCTGTTGGAAGCCATCATTCACAGCCAAGTTACAGTACGTTTATAAATACTTAGCTGCAGAACAAAGCTAACTTAAAACACAGCCACAAATCTGCAGTGCACATACAAACTCATCAACGTACAAAACTCAACCAGTGATCATATAACTACATCAGCCGTACTTTTTGTTTCCCAGAGTGCCGGGAACACAAGAAGATAGCTACCACACCCTGTCTCACACCCCACATAACAACCACGGGTAGAGAGAAACAACCAAACTCAAGTTAGTCACTCACAAAACCGAAACACCCATTCTATCAACCGACCGGTGTTAATCTGTTAATCCGGGCAGATAATCTGCAGCGCGGACAAAACGGTCGGATTAGAATGGCTCTTAATCCGACATGACCTGGATAATCCACACTAACCTGTCCATGGAGCTAGCTGAGTCACCTACCAGCGCCGGGCACATCGTTAAAAAAGCGCACAGTTCTTCGCCAGAATTCCATCTGAAACGCTAGAAGTCAGATCCCAGTGAGGAGTTTCCCTGGGAGCCTAGAGCACCAATATATCCCACCAGGACAGCCACTCTGGCATGTGGGTCCTCAGGGCTCGGTTGCTAGGCAACCACAGAGGCTGGGTTCCAGGGGAAGGGGGGCTGGGTATATTGGGAAAGGCCTGAGGGTGGGGTGGGTTGGTCACTGGGGAGGGGACAGGGAGACTGTGTGGGGTGAGTGAGTATTAGACAGGTGCGTGGAGCTGGCGTGTTATATCTGGGTCAGGACAAGTGTTTGAAGTTACAAGGTGGTGTGGAATTACCAGCACATAAAGCACAACGGGGTCGAATACTTTTGGTCAAGTACAGTTGCATGGCAAGTACAATCAAGTACATTTGATCCAGTACAGTTCCAAGTACAATCAAGTACATTTGATCCAGTACAGTTCCAAGTACAATCAAGTACATTTTATCCAGTACAGTTCCAGATACAATCAAGTACATTTTATCCAGTACAGTTCCAAGTGCAATCAAGTACATTTGATCAAGTATAGTTCCAAGTGCAATCAAGTACATTTGATCAAGTATAGTTCCAAGTACAATCAAGCACATTTGATCAAGTATAGTTCCAAGTACAATCAAGTACATTTGATCAAGTATAGTTCCAAGTACAATCAAGCACATTTGATCCAGTACAGTTCCAAGTACAATCAAGTACATTTGATCCAGTACAATTCCAAGTACAATCAAGTACATTTTATCCAGTACAGTTCCAAGTGCAATCAAGTACATTTGATCAAGTATAGTTCCAAGTGCAATCAAGTACATTTGATCAAGTATAGTTCCAAGTGCAATCAAGTACATTTGATCAAGTATAGTTCCAAGTGCAATCAAGTACATTTGATCAAGTATAGTTCCAAGTACAATCAAGTACATTTTATCCAGTATAGTTCCAAGTGCAATCAAGTACATTTGATCAAGTATAGTTCCAAGTGCAATCAAGTACATTTGATCAAGTATAGTTCCAAGTGCAATCAAGTACATTTGATCAAGTATAGTTCCAAGTACAATCAAGCACATTTGATCCAGTACAGTTCCAAGTACAATCAAGTACATTTGATCCAGTACAGTTCCAAGTGCAATCAAGTACATTTGATCCAGTACAATTCCAAGTACAATCAAGTACATTTTATCCAGTACAGTTCCAAGTGCAGTCAAGTACATTTGATCAAGTATAGTTCCAAGTGCAATCAAGTACATTTGATCAAGTATAGTTCCAAGTACAATCAAGTACATTTGATCCAGTACAATTCCAAGTACAATCAAGTACATTTTATCCAGTACAGTTCCAAGTGCAATCAAGTACATTTGATCAAGTATAGTTCCAAGTGCAATCAAGCACATTTGATCCAGTACAATTCTAAGTACAATCAAGTACATTTTATCCAGTACAGTTCCAAGTGCAATCAAGTACATTTGATCAAGTATAGTTCCAAGTGCAATCAAGCACATTTGATCCAGTACAATTCTAAGTACAATCAAGTACATTTTATCCAGTACAGTTCCATGTACAATCAAGCACATTTGATCAAGTATAGTTCCAAGTGCAATCAAGTACATTTGATCCAGTACAATTCTAAGTACAATCAAGTACATTTTATCCAGTACAGTTCCAAGTGCAATCAAGTACATTTGATCAAGTATAGTTCCAAGTGCAATCAAGCACATTTGATCCAGTACAGTTCCATGTACAATCAAGTACATTTGATCAAGTACAATTCCAAGTACATTTGATCAATTACAGTTCCAATTACAAGCAAGTACATTTGATCAAGTACAGTTCCAAGTACAATCAAGTACTTTTGATCAAGCACACTTCCAAGTACAACCATGTACATTGGATAAACTACAGGTGTAGTACAACTAAGCATATCCGATCAAATACAGTTCCAAGTACATTTGATCACGTATAGTACAATGGCAAACACAGTCAAACACATTTGATGAAGCTCACTTCCGAGTATAATCAAGTACATTTGATCAAGTACAGTTCGAAGCCAAGTAGAACCAAGTACATTTGATCAAGTACAGTTCCATGGCAACCAAATACAATCAAGTTTGTTTGATCTCAAGTACAGTTCCAAGTAGAATCAAGTACATTTGTTCAAGAAGTATCAAGTATAATTGCAAATTTGATCAATTACAGTTCCAATTACAAGCAAGCACATTTGATCAAGTACAGTTCTAAGTACATTTGATCAAGTACAGTTCCAAGTACAAGTGACAACGACAATGCCTGTAGTGACAATGACAAGGCCTGTAGTGACAATGACAAGGCCTGTAGTGACAATGACAAGGCCTGTTGTGACAATGACAAGGCCTGTAGTGACAATGACAAGGCCTGTAGTGACAATGACAAGGCTTGTTGTGACAATGACAAGGCCTGTAGTGACAATGACAAGGCCTGTAGTGACAATGACAAGGCCTGTAGTGACAATGACAAGGCCTGTAGTGACAATGGCAAATCATGCAGTGACAATGGCAAGGCCTGTAGTGACAATGGCAAGGCCTGTAGTAACAATGGCAAGGCCTATAGTGACAATGGCAAGGCCTGTAGTGACAATGGCAAGGCCTATAGTGACAATGGCAAGGCCTGTAGTGACAATGGCAAGGCCTGTAGTAACAATGGCAAGGCCTGTAGTGACAATGGCAAGGCCTGTAGTGACAATGGCAAGACCTGTAGTGACAATGGCAAGGCCTGTAGTGACAATGGCAAGGCCTATAGTGACAATGGCAAGGTCTGTAGTGACAATGGCAGGACTCATCTACACAAACAGACAGTATATATAACATAGGATGCTGTTCAATAGCTTCTAAAGATGATAACTTGTTATTGCTAAGTACAATAACTACATGTTTGTCATGATTAGTAGTGAATACATTCAAAACTAAGAAAATTCTTTGCTGCTACATACTACAGGAATGTGTATCGACATTACCTCAGTGTTAGTACTGGATAACAGCCAATCACTGCCAGGCTGTTATCCTGTGGTTACACTTAACAGTGAAATGTAAACATACTGTGTACGCTTCCCTTAAGAACACGAGTACCAGGTCTATATGGTTAGGAACCCTATAAGCCTCACTTAGAATGCAGTGGCACAGTGGTTGGAGTATCGGGATCTCATTCTAGAGAACTTGGGATCAAACAAGTGCTGCCATGGTGAACTGTGGGCTAGTTCTTTCACCTTACATTGCTCCAATTCATTCAGCTGTATGAATGAGTACCTGGCTACAGACAGTGGTGGTTGTTTGTACTAGAATAGCCTTCATGCATTAACTGCTGCATGGTTGATGGCTTCCTTGAGAAATAGAGATGGTTTTTGATTGAACAGATCTGCCAGGGATTAAAGTGTAAAGACATTAAGTGATTTGATCAGTTATGAGGACTAGACACTGCAGTGTATAAGAACTTATATTTAATTAAGGGGAATTATGGTTGCTCTCCTCACTCCCCACGCTGATGGCTACTTAGACAATGACACCCATTATCATGGGAGGAGAGGGGGGCATCCTCCAGTGGAAAACTTAAGGTTCACTTCTTACATAGTCCAGTCCTTAAGACTGCTTAAAGCACTTTACACTTTACTCCCTGGCAGACCTGGCCAACTGAAGGCTCTGGGGAGTATTAAGCCATGCTGCAATTACTCACAAAGACTATTCACACTCAAACTTTCACCACTATCTATTCAGGTATTCATACAGCTTGGAGCAATGTGGAGTGGACAAACTTTCCCTCAGTTCAGAACTCCAGCAAGCAGATCTGACCCTGGAATCTCTTGATTGAGAGAGTGATGCCTTCCTGACTGTGCCACAGCAGCCCACACCCAGAGGCACAGACAGGTCAGTGGGTTATCTACAAGTGCAACATATCTATTATCTACAGACAACACCTTTGTGGACACTGGATAAGTTTATAGCGGAACCTTTGGCTTCAAATCTATTCGATATGCGGGACAATGATCAGTGGCCATAATCACTGCCCACTGGTCATTTACATCTCTGTGGCCAGCCTCTCATTGTCTGTCAAGTGTCAACTCACCGTGTCAGTTCTCTTGGTCAGCCCTGGCTTCCAGTTTCAGGGCCATCAACTCATAGTACAAAGAACCACTGCTATCAATAACAAACACCTCTAATGAATGTGATACCGTTGTTTTGCCTGATTCTGTTACATGGATGTTGCAATAATCTCTCACAACCAAATCCACCATGGATTGGTAACTACATATCCATGTTATCTTATTTAATGTAGCACATGGACACACCATACAAGTGAGATATAATATTCATTTGTTTCAACCGTGCAGACATGTATGCCTTTACTTAGTCTGGTAAACTGCATCCTAATTTTCATTACAGTGAAATGTTTTTAAAGTTCTGTCTTCACATGCAGGGGTAGGGTTGTTGATTACCCCAATCTCTGTACCCCTGCCCCCTGGCATACCATCAGCATGTCAAAGAAGTAGAAGTGATGAATAAAGTTACACTATTGAAGATAAATCTTGCTGGGATTTCCTAGAATAGTCTGTGGATATGTGGTGGGAGTGTTTCCATGGCTTCAACCATGAAGTGCAAAGACAGTACAGTAATTGGTACAGTAACCAGTCCAGTAACCAGTCCAGTAACCAGTCCAGTAACCACTACAGTGACCAGTCCAGTAACCAGTCCAGTAACCACTACAGTGACCAGTACAGTGACCAGTACAGTGACCAGTACAGTGACCAGTACAGTAACCAGTCCAGTAACCAATCCAGTAACCAGTACAGTAACCAGTCCAGTAACCAATCCAGTAACCAGTCCAGTAACCACTACAGCGACCAGTCCAGTAACCAATCCAGTAACCAGTCCAGTAACCACTACAGTAACCAGTCCAGTAACCACTACAGTGACCAGTACAGTGACCAGTACAGTGACCAGTACAGTAACCACTACAGTGACCAGTACAGTGACCAGTCCAGTAACCACTACAGTGACCAGTACAGTAACCAGTACAGTGACCAGTACAGTAACCAGTACAGTAACCAGTCCAGTAACCACTACAGTGACCAGTACAGTGACCAGTCCAGTAACCACTACAGTGACCAGTACAGTAACCAGTACAGTGACCAGTACAGTAACCAGTACAGTGACCAGTACAGTAACCAGTACAGTGACCACTACAGTGGCCAGTACAGTAACCAGTACAGTAACCAGTACACTAACCAGTACAGTGACCAGTACAGTGACCAGTACAGTAACCAGTAGTGACCAGTACAGTAACCAGTACACTAACCAGTACAGTGACTAGTACAGTGACCAGTACAGTAACCAGTACAGTGACCAGTACAGTGACCAGTACAGTGACCAGTACAGTGACCAGTACAGTAACCAGTACAGTGACCAGCACAGTGACCAGTACAGTGACCAGTACAGTAACCAGTACAATAACCAGTACAGTAACCAGTACAGTAACCAGTACAGTAACCAGTACAGTGACCAGCACAGTGACCAGCACAGTGACCAGTACAGTAACCAGTACAATAACCAGTACAGTAACCACTACAGTGACCAGCACAGTGACCAGTACAGTGACCAATACAGTAACCAGTACAGTAACCACTACAGTGACCAGTACAGTGACCAGTACAGTAACGAGTACAGTAACGAGTACAATAACCAGTACAGTAACAAGTACAGTAACCAGTACAGTAACCAGTATAGTAACCAGTACAGTAACGAGTACAGTAACGAGTACAGTAACGAGTATAGTAACCAGTACAGTAACCCGTACAGTAACCAGTACAGTAACCAGTACAGTAAGTACTAACTAGAACAACTCACAGCTAAATCAGTGAACTCCCATTACACCACGTACTGCTGTGGAAAGTGTGGGTCCACTGTACATGCCAGGGAGAGTGTAGTCAGCCATCCTAGGCCTGTGGCGGGGGTCCTGGTTGTTATCATTGTTATGGTTTATCATGTAGTCTTGTCAAGTGTTGGTTATGTTTCCACTCAGTATGTGTGCATATTGAACTTGGAGAGCCTGCTACTGCGTTGGCAAGGCTGTATGTAGACTGCTGTAATTCTATGTGTGTTAATTTCACAGATATCACTCTATCACACAATTATTTCAACTACCAGTAAACGTGTAGTTTAAATTTATTCATTTATGTAGGTTTCTCCAGTATAATATGTATTGATCTACGCTCAGATTTAGGTTAATATATTCACGCAGATTTATATATTGATTACCACACTATATGGGGAGCATCTTTGTATGTCTTGGGCAGCAATCCACGGACCCTTGAGAATGTGTTATACAGCTACAAATGATGTAACTCTATGTGATTGACCTCTGTCTTGTTTATTAATATTACGAGTAACACCCAACACAACATGTGTCCTTGACACTTGTAACCACAGAAATAATGTGCTAAGTATATCAATATTATTATTTGAGAGTATCAGGTAACATCGAACACAACATATTTCCTTAACACTTGTAAACGCAAAACAAAATGTACTGCCAGTTAAGTATATTACAGTAACATCAAACCCAACATATGCCCTTAACACTTGTAACAACAAAACAACATATATTAAAAAGTATAAACAGTTTTACATAACTACTTGTAACAGAAAATATCTGACACTGCATATATTTTAGGAACAAGGAACAAACAAGAAAACACTAAACGTACTGAACTGCCAACTACATTGGACACTTGGTACAGCAGATACAACACCACTGACCAGAGCTATCACATTCACGGACACTGATGTTGACATTTATGTAAAGAGGAATGTGATCAGCAAACACTGGGAGGTAACAGGAGCTCACTGACACAGTTACTGTCCTAGATCTGTGGCCGTAGTCAACAGGAATGACACGCAATGTTAGGTCGCATGCCGGAGCATTGGCAACAAGTGAGATAATATGCTTCCTATGTGTAAGGAGCTATTATTATCAGAATGTGTGTACAGACATATAACTGAATCCACCATTTCACTAAGGCACATGAAACCATCACAGGTTTAACATGATCGTTAATGTCGTCTCAGGTATCTGGTTAATTACTCTGATGATTCATTTAATGAGTAATATAAAATAATAATAAATTTGGATACCCTGAATATTTATCTACATACTGCTAGGTTGGCTAATTTAGTTTTTATATATTTATAATAACAATTTGTAGATGTTATTCTAACTTTCAGTTTAGCTATAACAACTACCGGTATACCCAACTACCAACTGCGGACATGCTCCGCGTGTGTGCCTACCTGACATGGGGTTAGCCCTGGTTGTCATCCACTTCTGCATTTTCCCTTCTCTCCGTTGGTAGTGGTTCTATCTCAACACTTCACTAACACGGATCCCTACGTGGGAGGGGGTCGATTACGTAATAATTCCAAGAATCGTCCCCTCCAGTGGTTGTCATGGAAACCCGACAACAACAGTGTAAGCGAGAACGGGACGACACAATCCAGTGATCCTTGTTACGTGTACGTGTACGTGTACATGATGGAGATGTCAGGATAGAGACGTCGGGAAGCGATAATAAACGCACACACACTTCCTGGTGCTGTTCCCAGTGGGTACGCCACGCAGACAGCTCACACAGGCAGCAGTCCGTCCGTCTGTCAGGCAATAACAATGTCGGTTGGCAGCAGACGTGTCGGTGTGTGGATGAAGTCACTCTTCTGGTTACATGATCCGGCCTGAGTGGCAAGGCTAAATACCTCCTACACACCTACACTACACGGCTAGCCGTACGCTCTGGCAGTGCGTGTCCCAGGTAGTGTACGTGGTCCACTAGCAGCTGCTGGCTACATCTAAGACATTCTGGCCGTGTGTCCGACAAGTCTTGACCACACTAGCACTGACTGACACTAGCTCGCTGGCTGCCAACCAGGTACAAACTCATACCTTGCTGTAACCTGGGTGGGATGCCAAGGACCACAGGAGAGAGGAAACCCAACACTTCATTGACATTCCACTCCCTGATCCCAGTTAACCCTCGCTCCTCCATCGCCCACGATTATGACCGATAACTCAACTTGGCAGGGAATTTCGCCTACTGAGGGGTCATGTTGATGCTATGTTCACAGATTAACCAGAGTTTATCCACTTTTGAAACAACAGAAATGCAGTGGTTTCAAGTCTTCATAACAGACACACATACTATGGAAGGACAAGGGTTAATGGTGAGAATTGACAAGGCCAACAGGTCATGTTCACTGGAGGCTGGCTGCTGTAATTAGGTGTCAGCTGAGGATTCCCAGGCCTGCTTACAAGGCAACTGTTGTTGTCAGGAGGGCAAAGGGTGAGCACCCAGGGGTCCATGTTAGTACAACTTGAGTAAACTACATGATTAACTCATTTATGTCAAATGGTACAGCCCATGGAGGGCATTTCACAACATGCACCTGTGTAATTAGTCCCAGATGATGGAAGCACCTGAGTTAGGGAGGATGGGAGAGACTGGGTTGTTGGGTGCAGGACTGACCTAGTGCACTCCCTGTGTTGGGGTGAATAAGTTCACTCTTTAGTCAGGTGCTGTCCCTGTGTTAATTAGTCATGTGACGTAAAACACCCCATTTGACCCCCCAGGTTGGCACACAAAATTGGCTAGTGAAAAAAAATGCTTGGCATGTGACATTTGAACAGGAAGTCTGTGAAGTGAGATGACAGTGATAACTCAGAGGGGGTCCCGGGGATCCTTCCATCACATGTCCTGGCTTCAATTACAACCCCCCACAAGGGTAATTTTATTTTCTGTCATGTCCATCACTCTTTCCTGTCAGTTTATTTCTTGCATTCCTCCCACCCACCCTGCCTTGTAATGCGTATCCCTTTCGATTATGTAACTGTTAAATGCAAGAATGGATTTTGCAAGTTGCACTTTACTGTTGGTTTAGTATTTTTATATGAACACAATTAATGTAAACTAATCAAAAGTAGCCTCTAAATGACCAATGAAAGGTCAACATTTAATTTGTTACTAAAAGAAAACATGACAAACTGACTACTATAGTTGTAGTTAGAAATTAGGGACATAAATGAAATAGCTGTTCCTTTTGTAAAATGTTTCATGTGATCACACTTTAACACCAAGATCTGCCCAGTGCAAACAGACAGCTCGACACTCAAGGAAATAAAACAACCTGTAACATGTTACAGCTGGTGAACTGAACTCACACAAAGAATTCATGTTTTGAGACAAACAACATATCATGTCAGATGGATTCCCCTATCATAGAGCAGGAATAGAAACTGATTTCGTTGAAGTCAACATTAAGTCAGCTTCGACACTCTATCTACAATATTAGAATTCAGCCAGTGAATTTAATAAAATACTTGCGACTGAATTAAAACATCTTTTTTGTGTTTAGAACAATCCTATTTATCTTGGCATCTAATTCCTGATAAAAAGCCGCAGTCAATTACCAAGGTATACCAAAATATAATGTGAAGGTTTTACAGCATATATAATAATAGTCCTTAGGACTAACCGCTTTATACTTTACTACCTAGCAGACCTAGTCAAATTCTCTGGAAAGCATTCAGCCCTGTTCCATTTACTACATAAAGAGTGTTCTTACATGGCTATTCATGTGCCTATCACTGTCTAAATATGTGTTCAGTTACTCATTTGTACAGCCGAGTGAATTAAGGCAACATGGCATGAGCAAAACTGTTCAACACAGCAGCGCAATGACTCAGATCTGGATTCACCTGATTGAGCTGGTGACATTCTACCCACAATGCACCACGCTCTACGCCACACACATGAGGATGACAAAGAAGCCCGACTTACCCACCGCCAACCAAGAAGAGTTCAAACTACCGGCGTCAGCCGACTCCCTGTGACTGGACGAAGCCGCTGACCCGTCCTCGCTGGACACACTGACCACACCGTCGGACACCTCGCTCCACACGCTCAGCACCCTCCCGTACGCCAGCACCACCTGGTGGAGGAACTGTGCAACGTCGACATTGCGTGGGACTGGGTGTGACTTTGAGCGTAACTCGGAGCAGCGTTGTAGGACGCTACTGTCCATCTTCACCCTCGCCTGCAGAATCTGCAGCAACCTCATCATCTCCGCGTATCTCTGCACCGGCTCAAACGCACTCAACATCGTCATATTCCCCGCCAGTCGCTCCTCTATCTCGCTCTGGGTCATGTGACCTGACTTCTGGGCACTCAGCTGACGTTTCAGACTCGACCGTTTTGTCTGCGAAGACTTGTGTTGCTTCTCCTTGTCGAAGGTGATGTTTTCCAGACGATGCAGAGTCCGTTTCATCTGATGCACCAGTGCACTGAAGACGACCTTGAGCGCGTCCTCCATCGTCATCTGCGCCTCCGAGGCGCTCGTCTTCAGCGGCCCGTGTTTCTGCATTCCCACAATGCACTGCTTCAGCGTCTGTTGCTCGGCGCAGAGCTTCCTGCCGAGGTCGTGGCGTTGGAATGCGATGATGCGCAACGTGTTATGGACCTGCGTTAGGTGACCTCCGAAACACCCGTGTGACCGGAGGTCAGTGGAGGTCAACCAGCGGATGAGTTGGTCAAGAAGGTAGTCGGGCTGGAGGCTGGCAATGGAGTGGTCAGCCACGAAATACCGGGAGTACAACACTTCCAGGACCCCGAGAGTGGCCGGCACGTTGTCGATGATGGTCACCACGGGGAAGTCCTCGACCACCGTCGTCAGAGTGAGCATGCTCAGTTTGTTGAGCAGCGTGGCACAGCCGGGGTAGTCGCGGTTCTCAAACAACATCACCATCCGTCGGAGGGAGAAGACGGGTGAGGTGCCCATGTCACTCACCCCGCTCACACTCCGGGACACGAACTTACGCCGATTGGGCTGCTTCGTGGTGTGTGGTTTAGCCAACAGGGGGTGTGCACCATCAACTTTTTTGCCCTCTTTCGTCGTCGCGTTGTGTTTGTGGTCACTTTTCATCAGAAGAAGCCGCTTCACCGTGTTGAAAGACATTGTTTAAGCTCTAAAATGCCTCTGTGTAAATAAACCGAGATATTTTGCAGGCTCTACATCGCACTTACAAGTGATAATGGAGTAATGATTCAATCAGTTGCAATGTAAATACTGCACTGCCAGCTGCAACATTCACATCATCCATCCATCTGCATTGTCAATTTCCACTGAACTTTGTCCAAGTGGTGATCCACAAAACATAAATCCAAAATCAGGCGTAATCTGTTGCAACGATCAACCCAGGCCTTGGAGAATCACACGATAATCCACAACTGTTGCATGATAATACACAACTGCTGCATGATAATCACAATAGCTGGATGATAATCCACACCTCCGGTAACTTGCCAGTGCATAAAATACCGACACAACAGCCGCAAAGGAAGAAACAGCGCACAAGGCTCAACGACAAGGGAAGAGAATTGACTACACCAGGTGGTCTACATGCTGTCCCTCTACATACTGATGTCACTTGTGACTGTTTGTGGACGCAGGTTGTTGAGGCACTGGTCCACTTGAAAGTTGAAGTGTCAATTGGAGCAAAAGGACAGTGAGAGGTATGCGGGTACTTGAGTCACCCTCCTGGTGTGTGGCAATGTGAAGGGTGCTGTCTGTGGATGTTATAGCTTCAAGTGCCCATAGCACTACCTCAGTACGCATACATCCATAGACCATCTATGCTCAGTATACACACCAGAGGCCTATCTTTAACTTTGTAAAATCGGTGGTCCATTAAAAAAGATTATGTACATACCACATTGGAGGACCACACCTCAAAACTAGACCAGAGAAGTTTGTGTTCCTTTGGACCTTTAACTTTGAGTACCTGGCTATAGTCAGCACTTGGTTATTAATTCATACATAAATATGCTTCCCAGAGGTCAAGATGCTGGGAGCATGAATCCAAAATCAGGCGCAATGAATTAAGAAACAACCTGTTATTGTACCTGCTCAGTGAGAACCACCAAGACAGGTCTTGACACTGATAATGAGGGTGCGTCATGGAATGGACCATAGACTACAGATAGGACCATGACAGAAAGGGGTTCATGGTTAGCACTATAAGTGAAAATGGGGGGTTTATGAACAAAATCACCAATTGAGAACCTCAATCCACGCCAATTTCCTCAGGACCAATCTCCTAATTTTAACTAACTGAAAACTACAAGGATAAATATAATATAGAGGTGACATGGACAGAGTGAAAATAAGACGTGAAGCAGCCTGTATACATTGTCGTGAGAGTAGACTTAAGGTGACTGAGTCAGTGGGGAGTCAGCCAGTCTCACTGAGGCTGTGGGTGTCATCATCACCAGAGACAGGCACAGACAGATACACAAGTACTACAAAATATTAACATTACCTATCACATCACCTATAGAAGAATGAACCGACATGTTCTCAAGTGTCGCAAAGCTGGGATGAGTACCTGGTCAAAGTACTACAATATGTAAGACAAGTGAGTACTTCATTTCAGATATACTACTATTTGAGTAATGAGCACAAGTACTTCTGATATGTAAGTTTAGGAGTAGTGAGTACTTCATTCCAGATACACTAGCACTCAAGTAATGAGCATGAGTACTTTTGAAAGTACACTCACAGGTACTTTTCACAGGTACTTAGGAAGTACTGACATTCTTGTGTCAATGTAGATCACTGGTGAGATGGTCAGTGTTGTTCAAATTATTGGACCCAATCAGTAAACAGTGACAGTGTCCACGACAAGCCTGATCCTTTACAATGAGATCATCATCAATATAAAATATAAGAAATGTTAAACTGAAGATTGTAATATAAATACAAATAAGAAATACATACAAAAAGTACTTCAAAACGCTCACATTTTAAACAAGTATTGAGGTTAATATTTAATATGCATGAGTAAAAATACAAGTACCTTGTAGGTTATAACAAGTAATTTGTGTAACTTAACACTCGAGTACCAACGAGAACAAGTAACGAATACTTTGGCCCACGGATGTGTTGCTAGTTAAGTACATGACAAGAGACTGAAGTGAGCCTACAGAGACTACAGGTCTCCAGCCAACCACATAATAGTTAACACAAATATGTGCAACTGGAATGTATAAATATTCCATAAAATCTGGTAAATACACAAGTCGGTAATAAAACATAGATGATGATTTGTATGCCACTGCAAGGCAACAAAAATACAGAAACTATAATAAAAAAGGTTGTGAGATATGCAAATATATGCAAATATCACAAAAATCCATCTTTAAATATAACCTTCAGGAGTTTCCAAATATAAAAACCTGTTGCCAAAAACTAAGGACACTATTTCTGTAAAGTAGCTGACAAATGTGTCCCCCAACCTTCAGTTTTATGTTTACAAACTGCAAAATCAAATCAGGAGTATGACCTCATAAAGATGCTAATAAAATGGTCCAGGTATCTTCATAAAAGACCGAGTCAAAAGTGTTTACTCACCCTAAATGTTGAGTTTGCATTTCATAAAATCACTGATCTTGAAAGAGCTTTATGTTGTAAATAATATTTCCCGGCTGCCTGGGTTTGTAGGTGACAGTTTGAGGGTCACAGCTGGTGGGAGCCCTCTATATAGTGGCTCACTATCTCTTTACCTATGGTCAGTTAATTACTGATAACTGGGGCTGGACTCTTATCAGCAGATGGACAATGTCCTTTAATTGTAACATTCCTGTGATACAGAGAGTGAATGACCATTATTGACCACACTGGATTTTCTGATTTCAACAAGATATACTGTATTAGCTAATTTAGAGACACTGTAATTGTATGTCCTCCTAGGTGCCCAGTTCCCTGTAAGTGTATATCCCTGTATGTTATGCCTTAAAATGGGTGTCACTTGTGAGTTTGTAGTTTGTTTCAGGTCATAAAGCTCATGAATGTATGTCAGTCCGACATGAGTTCACATCCTTGTGTCCACCAAACAGGTATTGCTGGCAAATGTTTTATCCGACAAGGCACTGGTCTCCAGCACTTAGAGATATTCTATTCATTGACTAGTCTGTCTGTTTGTGTGTCTGTGTGTATGTGTATATATATATATATATATATATATATATATATATATATAACGTGGATATAATTTTATGATCTTGTGAAATCTCATTCACCTTTTTCAGAACATTAACACCAAGCCAACTATTTGGTGCAGTAAACGACTAACTGCAGTGGATCAATACACACTACAACAAACTTTATTACAAAGAATTCATTTACGACACATCCCAGTGAAGTGACCTCGCACCGGCAACTTGTGCTCACCTTCAGGGAGCAGTCGTTGTGGGCAGTTGACCTTGAGTAGGTCGACCAGTTGATCGATCCTCGCCTTCTTCCGTCTCACGGTCTGATTCAGTATTTTCAGCTTCTTCCTCATCCGCATCAGTCGCCTCTTCACGTGGGCAGGCAGGGGCGGGTCACGTGACACGTAGCTGTGTTCAGTGCCAAGTCTGCAGGCCACTTTTGCTGGACTTGGCCCCTTGTCCACCGCCCTGACGGACAAGTCCAGTGGTGCAGGCCGCTTTCTGTCTTCTTCTTCTTTCGGTTCTGGTTTTGGGTTTTGACAAACTTGAGATGGGGGGCGCAGGAAAGGGGCAATTCGCAGACGAGGCTGGCACTTGAAGATGGTGGGAACAGCCAACTCGTAGAGTCTTCGTCGAATCTTGTTTGGCCGAACCATGAAACATTTGTCGTCGAAGTGCTCGCTGCAGAGATAACTGTTGATGGTGGGCATCCAGTCCTTCCTGCGGATCGCACGGATCCATGCCTCACGGCATTCTGGTTTTTTCTTTGCATCCGGGAATCTGCAAACGGAATAAGTGTGGTCAGTGAGAACAAGAGACTTCACACACCTGTCTACAGAGTGCCCATAACTACAGACTTAACACACCTGTCTACAGAGTGCCCATAACTAGAGACTTCACACACCTGTCTACAGAAGAGTGCCCATAACTAGAGCCTTAACACAGCAACTTTGAGGTAACTGAGTGCATATCAAACCAAAGCTAGTAGCTTCTGCCATCAGTGTACATTACCTTGTTTCTTTCTGCCGATTGCTGAATTTCTGCTTTACAAATTATGGAATTGTGTGTCGCCAGTAATAATTTCCTATATAATTTAACAGTGGAAGCTATCTTAACACTCAACAAAATTGAGAAAAAAATAAAAACAACTACTTTTGGCTATTGTAATATGTTGCAAATTGATTTATCACAGTCACTAGTCCAAGGCTGATGATGTAAAGAAGAAACAGACGGCGGGACATTGGCCCTGTCCGTGGTGGAGATGCATTTACACGGCTCCCAGTCAGCATACTCCTATTGACCCCCTCATTCAGCCTTTGGTTAGTATAAACTATGTCTAGGCATTGAATCTAAAGCATTTGTTGTTAAGGATTCATCATAGTAAACAATGTGTTCTAAACCTGCATGTATCACACATATGTAACACCACTTAAAACTGTTTAACTACTTCTAAGCGGCCGATGCTGGTGCTACTTAATTCTAACAGTCAACAAGGCAGCTAGTGTTTATGTTAGTGTTTGTCTGGTGGACGAGTGATGAGTTCTCTCACCTGTGAAAGGAGATGTCTGAGCCAGTCCTCTGTCGGTTGGTGCAACCATACGCCACACAGGATATGACCATTGTCACTGCCTTTCCACAGTCGGCCCCGTCACCAGTGAACCTCCCAGTGACGACGGATTTAAACTGCGCTGGAGGACTACTCTCCTTGCTGGAGGACTGGAGGTGTTCGGACTAAGCACCAGTGTGATAGTTGTCACTTCACGATGTCCACCGACTCGGCCTTACAACACAATGGCTGCCTGGGACCAGTTGGGGTTCACTGTGCAGCCAGCCTGCGATCTGTGTCCATAGATATAAACAGAACGCGCCAGTTCTATTCTATATCCTGCCAGTGAGTACAGAACGTTCTGCCGTGCTAGTGAATTATAGCCAGTGGTCCACAGAGGCTTCAGTGCAGCGGGCCAGCTTATCACTCTAGTCTATAGGGGAATGATTAATGATCTAACTCTGCATCTGGGTCAGGCTCAGCCGGCCCAGTGCAGAGATATAAATAGACCTGGCTCCCAGAGCATCAGTCAGGGACACATGACAAAGTGCGACTGACAAGGACTAGAGCCAGGCACAACAACTGTCATAGACTGGTGACTAATGGTTGAACTACACAGGCATGGCTGACTCTCCGGTTTCAAGCATTGACAATTGAGTATACCACTCACTATATTGAATCCGATATTGATTGATTAATTAATTAATTGAGTTTATTTGGTCAAACATATCTACATGACAATTAAACAAATAAAAGAATAAGCATATTTTACTAAGGATAAATACATTAAATTGCACTTATGTACACTTATTTCCAATGTAGTCCTCAACATGTATGTTTCTCTTTTGTTTTGTGTGTGTGGCCTTGCGCAAATTGCCATTGTGCACTGCATATGAAACAATGATTCACAGTGAAACCTTGTGGCACAGTCGGTGGACCACTGGATTTAACTGATGGATCTTACTTATAAAGATAAAGAATACTATAATCCGTGCATGGAAATTGCATTGCTGCCTGTATGCTGCGTCACAATTTAAATATACATGTCAAGGTAAATACATTAAAAAATCACACAAAATACAGATACATTAACAAACATTATATATATATATATATATATATATACACACATACATATGTATACATACATACATATATAGGTATATATATATACATATTTATATGTGAATATATATATATATAAACATTATATATCTTTTTTGTTTGGTCTTCACTAATCCTGTTGTTTTGCAATCCACACGTTTCCTATTGCAACCATCTATCTATCTATCTATATACAGATATAATATATATATATATATATAATTATATATATATAGATATAATTATATATATACTCCTAAAGGCAGCTTATGTCGACCGATTATGCATATAGGACCGGCTTATATAGACTGCTGTTTTATGTAGACCAAAACTGGTCTACATAAAGATTCGACGTGTTAGTTCACAACTAACACAATTGAATTGATCAGTATCATTGCTTGTGCACACAGCTCATATGACAGTGAAGTATTGTGCATAATTAATTTTTAAATGAACAACATCTTAAGTGATTTTGAGCATGTTTTCTCCAGCGCCGTGAATATGTTCGAGTATATTGTGTGCCGGGTTATGTGTACCCGTTCAAAATTCTTATAAATCTATATTTATGGTATATATCGAACGAAGGGCTGGAGTTTCGTGTTCAGTGTATGATATGCTTCATACTGATGCAAAAGGCTATATTATTTGTGTAAATTAGTAAAACTTGCATTTTTTCTTTGTTGCTGACTGATAGATCCCTCGAATGTTGGTGTTGCCGTTGGTATTCGGCAATTAATTTTACAGCATTCACTAAATTGTTAAATATACTTCATAAACATGTATCACAACATAGCTAGATTCGGCGTCTACCGCAAAAAAGGCTAACTAAATATATGCAGCTTCCGGCATTGCTCCGGTCTACATAAATCGGCATCTATGCATTACGCGGTTTTATGTAGACTGATGTTTTTGCATATATACCTTATTTATTGAAATATTTTGATGAACTTTCATTATGTGTTAAACATTAGTATTAGAAACAATGTTCCAGTTTTACATCTTTGGAAAATGTATTAAATAAACAAATACGTCTGGTCTACATAAGCCGGTCCTCTGGTCGACATAAGCTGCCTTTAGGCTTATATATATATATATTGTATACCTACACACACATACACACATTTGATTCTGCTGCACTGATACACCCAGACTGATTCAGTAACTGTATTGTACCCTGAAGTGTGTTACTGAGCGCTATCATAACACAGGCCACAGTTGCCTCTGCTCAAGTGGAGAGGGTGGTCAACAAACTACCAAACAGTCAGTGACTCATGCAAAGTAAATTTGTCTACAATCATTGTTGACACACGTAAAATAAACAAATGATTAGCCCTACAAGTTTATACAATCACAATGCTTACTTAAATATAAAGTCAAATTCCTGGTCAATGCATAAACATGGCTGAGATTTTGTCATGATTTTGCCACAGATTCTGCTGAACATATGAAATAATATGGCCAATTTGTTGTTGTGACTATGGATGTTCCGAAATTGCTTACATCTCATCAAAGAAAATGTTTGCAACAAGGAAAAGACCACCCAAGGCGGCCCAGTGGTGCGTAATACTGCATATTTAAAGGTAGGTGTATCAAATGTCAGAGTAAAATCTCGTTGAAGTGTAAATTTGGTAATGCAGTCACCCTGCAATTAAGGTGAAAATATGACTGGCTCAAATACACATAACAGCACAGTTTACAATTAGGAAACCAGTGCTGCTGCTATAGTCACTTTGCTATTGAGGTGGTTTTTGCAAAGTCCCAAGTGCGACGTTCTTCTTCTGTCTAATTACATATGTACAATTAAAGCACTGCATCATTCCAAGTTGTGTACATTTCACATCTACCAAATCTGCAAGCTGGACTGATCATATCTCTACATCAATCTTTTTTTTAAATAGATCATCCTTGTAGTGTTCTTACACACTGCTTAGCATAGCATCCTCTACCCCTAATATATAATGTGACTAACCCAACTACCTGTTAAGGTATATACCCAGTATGGCCACGCCAACCTAGTTAGTGACTAACAGAGATAGCCATGGTCATAGAACAACATGCCTGTGTAATAAAACGGATATTATTATCATATCATGGAGTTATCACTCATACCCCAAGCAGGGTCGACACAACAGTCCTGATAATCGAAGTTCCAATCCAACCACTGTCACTGTATGACCTATTCTATCAAGAACTATCTGTTGATACAAATTGGTCATACACTAATATTCAGTGATGTAACTGATGCTGGATAAGACACACTTGAACTTGTAGCTGCTGAGCCAAGCACAACTGTTCACATGTGACTCCCCCTGGTGATTAACCATAGTACTACCAACAACAACAGTTAGATGTCTACCACCAGCAGAACAACTAACTTTAAGCACGTACAGCAGTTGCTACAACTAAGCCTGGGCTATAGTGACAACCAGCTTACCATTTTTGGGCAACTCAATTGTTGCAAAATATCGGCAGACAAGAAGCAACCAGATTCTCTGATTGTGTTGACCAATAACACAGCTTGAGGTCAGTGGAAGGAATCACTAGAGTGTGTGAGACACTGTGTGCACATTTGTATGCCATGCTATACATAATTATTGTAGCCTTAGGATAGAGAAGTAATTGCACATTTGCTTAATAATTTTCTTTAATAATAATAATAATTATCCAAACACTGCTCTGGAGCGATTTACAATGGTAAATTTATCAATAACACATATAAAATGACATTGTTTGTATAGACAGGTTTTATTTTTCACTGAATATATTGTGGCATAACGTAACATTATCTTCCCATAACTTGGAAGGGTAAAGTCCATTTTTGAGGGGGGGGGGGAATTTTAGGAGCAATAAAGCATACTTAATCTGGGTTGTGCTTTGAAAATTGGTGTCACACTTGTCTGGGACGATTATTGGACTGGGTCCTGCATGAATTAAGGCCTGTTGGGCATATATTAATTTTAAATTTTAATGACAATGACATACATTTTGCCATGTTGTGTAGTAGGTGTGAATGCATTTATTTCTCAAAACCAGTGTTTACAGAGATATGTTCAACTGGGTGTATTTGTTGGTGCCATTTGACAGTGTGCAACATACAGTTGTTAGTTTTACTGATGACCTATCAAGAAGTAATTATCTCAACTATGCATGACAGTCATTGTAAGTACTGGTGTCCACTGTTATTACCCCGTAAGACATGGCATACTTGGTAAACTAGTTATCACTTATCAGTAATAAATATTATACCGATAACTAGTTGCACTCAGATATACTGTACTATTACAGTATCTAGAGCAATGTCGTGATTGTTGTGATTCATGGCTTTTATTTATACACAGGATAACATTTTTGGCAGTCACAAGTAGTTTTCGTATACACCTGCATGTTACCTGACATACATACAAGTCAGTTAAGATGTGTATCATGACCTAAACTAAACTACAATCACACATGTGACATCTCCATTTTGACAGCATAATTTATTAACAAACAATATCAATGATTTTGGAAGAGCTTTTTTCTTCTTTTTACTCATCCATCACCCGCCCAATGGCATTTCTATCCTTCTAAAACAGTCTCTATGTAAAGGTATGTTTACATAGAGACGATTATATACGTAAAGGATGAAGTTAGTGGTTAATTGGTTATACACACAACATGGATCTGGTGCAAAGTTATTTACTGAAAGTTGGTTAAGGTGTGGAAGAATACACTGTACTGAAGTTAACTGGTTATACATACAACGTGGATCTGGAGCAAATCAAATAACTGAAAGCTGGTTAAATTGTGGAAGAATACACTGTACTGGGTAAATGTAATGATATGGCTAACAATTTATTAATGTCATATTTCACCCCAACTGATTATAGCAATAAGTAACTAACACATATCTAGGTGGTTCTGCAAAGATATATATATATATATATATACAGTGTATATATATATATATATATTATATATATATATATATATAATATATATATATTATATATATATATATATTATGTATATATATATATTATGTATATATATATATGTATATATATATATTATGTATATATATATATATATATATATATATATATATATATATATATATATATATATATATTGAAAATGCATTAAAAGTTAACATAAAATAGTATTTGCCATACAAAACTGACACAGCTAAGTAAGGGCAAGGTCTGAAGACCTAATTTTGCTGGCCCCATAAACACTAGTCCAAGCACATGAGGGACAAGACCTCCTGATAAGACAACCCTGGGTAGGGTAACTACCCTGCTGCACTGGCTTAACTTGTAAACTGATTAATGGTGTAAACAGTGTTGACACAACCACACCCTAGTCCCCTGCAGAGTACAGAGTCAGGCAGGATAAAACTACAGCATAGCTTGCATAGTGTCAACTGGTGTCAATTTCCCTGCTGTTGACAGCTGCTAATCCCATGGGGGTTGAGAGGGGTCATGTGTTACCAGGTAGTAGTTTTTATTCTGCCAGGGGCAGAAATAAAAAAAAACCTGCTACAATCTGACTGTTTTCTAAAATGCATCTCAATTTTTGTGTGCTAAAACTTGATAAAATATACTTAAATACAAATACTGGAATACATACGAATTCAATGACACATAATAATACAATTATGATTGTATTATTACTTTATGCACATTCAATTTATTTACTGCTTTTTTACAGTAACAACTGAATAAAATCTATTTGACTTAATACTTGATTGATTCTTCAAATTTAATGTGTAGTGAGATCATTCCGATGGATCGCTAGAGAACTCCCTAGGAGAACCCCCTAGGAGAACCCCCTAGGAGAACCCCCTAGGAGAACCCCCTAGGAGAACCCCCTAGGAGAACCCCCTTCTCCTCTAGGAGAACAAGAGCGAAAGAAAAATGGAGACGAGAGGGTTGGCAGAGACAGTGGGGCAAGAAGAGAGAGAGAAAAGAAAAAAAGCAAGGAGCAGTATTGAGGCCAGCCTTCCCCTGGGTGTTCCATCCCAGTGGGTCATATGTCATGCTGAATGAAACAAAGGTTTCCCACCCTTGGGGATGGGTATAAATGCTAGGCCAGGGGAAGACACGTGGCTTTTGGTGCCAGAGACAGAGAGGGCCACTTGGGGCTTAATTTGTATCTGTAGTTTTGTTACACGTGGGCAGTTAGTTTGTGACATATATTTTGCAGTGTAAAAATAAAGGTTGTGCCCATCAGACTTTATACAAGAGAGTTTATTTATATTTACTTATATCAAAGTTAATCCCCCTTAACTTACTCTGCCGTTGCCTAAGAATAATCTCGAAGGAGCGGTACGACAATTCCATAAATGAAGCAAGGAATATCAAACACAAGGACTCCCTTGAAAATCGAAGCCTCACAATGCTAAGAAATTTATATCAGGATATTAACTGACTTACCAGCAATGTGCCATGTGGACGAAAACGCTGGTGGATGTCCCAATTTGTCACTGCGCAGGTTGATGTCATTCATGGAGACCCAGTTCCTGGCAGATGGAGCTGACTCCTGCATGATGCTGAGGATGCGGCCGTAGCCTGCGATGTACCGCTGGAACACCGTCTCCAAGGCACAGTTGACGGGAATGGACTGCATCTGTTTATGCAGTTCTGTGAATGTCACCAACACGTCCTTGTCACTCTGAATCTGAGACTGTAAGGCCTGCAATTAACACAACACATCCTTGTCACTCTGGATCTGAGACTGTAAGGCCTGCAATCAACACAACACGTCCTTGTCACTGTGGATCTGAGACTGTAAGGCCTGCAATGAACACAACACATCCTTGTCACTCTGGATCTGAGACTGTAAGGCCTGCAATCAACACAACACGTCCTTGTCACTGTGGATCTGAGACTGTAAGGCCTGCAATGAACACAACACGTCCTTTTCACTCTGAATCTGAGACTGTAAGGCCTGCAATGAACACAACATGTCCTTGTCACTCTGAATCTGAGACTGTAAGGCCTGCAATGAACACAACACATCCTTGTCACTCTGGATCTGAGACTGTAAGGCCTGCAATGAACACAACACATCCTTGTCACTCTGGATCTGAGACTGTAAGGCCTGCAATGAACACAACACATCCTTGTCACTCTGGATCTGAGACTGTAAGGCCTACAATGAACACAACACATCCTTGTCACTCTGGATCTGAGACTGTAAGGCCTGCAATGAACACAACACATCCTTGTCACTCTGGATCTGAGACTGTAAGGCCTGCAATGAACACAACACATCCTTGTCACTCTGGATCTGAGACTGTAAGGCCTGCAATGAACACAACACATCCTGGTCACTCTGGATCTGAGACTGTAAGGCCTGCAATGAACACAACACATCCTTGTCACTCTGGATCTGAGACTGTAAGGCCTGCAATGAACACAACACATCCTTGTCACTCTGGATCTGAGACTGTAAGGCCTGCAATGAACACAACACATCCTTGTCACTCTGGATCTGAGACTGTAAGGCCTTCTATGAACACAACACATCCTTGTCACTCTGGATCTGAGACTGTAAGGCCTGCAATGAACACGACACATCCTTGTCACTCTGGATCTGAGACTGTAAGGCCTGCAATTAACACAACACATCCTTGTCACTCTGGATCTGAGACTGTAAGGCCTGCAATTAACACAAAGTAACATTTCAGCATGTAACACAATTAAATAGTCCACAGATAACACTAAGTTAGGCAACACCAATTCTATTACCTGGATTACAGATCTGCCAATATCGTATTTGACAAATGGAAGTAAAAAAATTACACTACCGAACTTTCATTTCTCATTATGATCATACTAAATATTGTATATAAAACACTTTCATTGATAGTTGCACACTAGTCCATCAAACTGGTGTACGATGATACAACCAGGCGCTGTAATATGGTGTGGTTATAATTGTATCACAAAATTAAAGTTTGGTGCTGCTTTCCAAACGAACGCAACAATTCTCACAGTCACTGCATTTGAGATTCCAGAATAAAAATATTCTTAGTGGTAGGGTGCTACTACCGGTCAATGAGTGCAACGGGTGTTCTTTTTCAATTGCGCATTTTTTTTTAATACAGATCATCTTAAGTTTTTCATTAATTCCTTTTGTTATTTCTGTCTATTACTTTATCTTTATGAACAGTGCATTTATTTAATGAACATTGCAACATATACTGATTTTAGCTTAAAATAACATTTTAACAACTAAAATTGTGTCCGTTTTTATATTTTGCTGGAGTAGTACACCTTTTGGCGGACAAGTCAAATTTTGACTTTACTAGTCCTGCTGTCTAGTAAAATAAAAGCCAAAGTTCTACCCCTGATTTATGTTTGCATTCACGGGTAAATCTGAACATTGGAGATCTATTAGTGAAGTTGATACTGGGTCAACTTTTTCACATGTCAACTTATTGACACCCTTCAATGCCTGCCTAGTCAGCATCACATTGACCTACTGTGTTAACTGTGTGTGCCTACCTGGCCGGTACTCAATGTGTGTTATATTTTAAATATCGTTTATACTGAAATCCCCCATCAAAAGTTAACATTCAAACTGTTAGTTACAATATAATATACATATGTATGAAACCTACCCAATTGTTGGAACAGAAGAATGTACATTATATTTGGAGGTATGACTATTTTCTATTTATGTAATCCGAACATTACAATTGGTGTGGCCTTATTTGTAACACAATACATGTATGTACAGTGTATGTAGAATGTAGACTGTCAACATTTGAGTTGGATTTGATTCTGTGCACAGTGCTTTGTGTCCAAAGTTGTATATTAAACAGACAGCATGGAACTGGCTCCCTATCATGTGTGCTAGAAAAGTGTAAGTTGATGCATATAATAAATAACAAAATATATTTTTACTTTATTAAAATCTACTTCAATCATCTTTATGTTTATGCAGAGACCTGTCCACCCATCATTTGTAAATTTTGGACGGGTAGAAATATGGGTGGACAAATAAAAACTGAAGGAGTGAAAAATGGTCTTCAAAAATCATAAATATTGTCAGTTATGCCTTAGAAATTAGTGTAAATGCTGTCACATGTGTGTTTGTAGTCCATTTCCTGTAAAAAAAACATTTAAAGTTTGTAAATTGGCTTAACAGTTGATATCCATGTGTCCACCAAAAATGTGATACTGCATATTTAAAGCCATGGTCAAGCATAATGCTATATGATGCAACGAATGAAAGCAAGTCTTACAAATTATGCAACCAATGAAAGCAAGTCTTACAAATTATGCTACCAATGAAAGCAAGTCTTACAAATTATGCAACGAATGAAAGCAAGTCTTACAAATTATGCAACCAATGAAAGCAAGTCTTACAAATTATGCAACCAATGAAAGCAAGTCTTACAAATTATGCAACCAATGAAAGCAAGTGTGACAAACCTGCAGTAGACAGGTGAGCTGGCTGTAGTTCTGGATCGGCTCGAAGGCGTTCAACAACGATTTGTTCGAGAACAGGCGATCCTGGATGTCGTTCCGGTTCACCGGACGCAGATAGGTAGTGTCCATCGCCTTCAGCAGATGGCGCTTATCCATACACAGTTCCAGTTTCTCGAGCGTCTGCTTCAGGTGGCTGATGTGTTTCCTTACCTCCAGTTTCAGTGCTTCCGGGAGGGTCATCCTCTGGAAGTCGGAAGTGCCAACAGTTCGTCGACTGATAAGTATCTGGAGACATCTCTTGAGCACCTTCTGGCGGTTGTACAACTTCTCACGGATGTCCGGTCTGCGCACTGCGATCACGCGCAGGATGTTCCGGATCTGCGTCATGTACGGATTAGCACTCTCTGGATCAGCGCCCGACGGGGAGTCCTTCATGTCGGCTGTCACCCATCGTATTAACTGCACTACAGTTCGCTCGGGCAGGAGACAGTCGATGGGTAGATTCAACACGGACATCTTCAGATACAGTCCTTCGACGACGCAGCGAGACGCCGGGAGCGCGTCGTTCAGTTCAGACGCCGGAAGTTCGTGCGCGACGGATCGCAGCGTCTTCCCCTTCATCCGGTTGATGAAGCATGCACATTCGTGATATTCCGCCTTCTCCAGCAGCATCGCCATTGTCTTCACCGGCGCGTAAATGCGCCTACTGCTCAAATCCGTCATCGTTATGTTTCCGCTCAAAGTCAAACTGTCCGTTTATTTTCCCGCCCGAATCAAAGGCGCTTACCCGCAATAAACTACTCGAGAGTTCAAGAGCCGAGGTGATGATGTATGTTCCCCGCGCTGGCCATCTGATACCGCTGGACCGTCCGCAGTTCCTCTGATTCGACGAGCAAGTGTTTGTCCACGAACCGCGACCTCCTATCGCCCGCGGTCGTCCCGGTGTAGCGGTGTCCTATTTCTCCGCCTCGCGGGCAGGCGCCACTCTGTTGCCGTTGTCGCTGTGACTCACTTAGCCCCTGTATATGTGATGTGTCATGAATTAACTATCCGGACACCGCAGTTTACCTATGCAAACAAACTGATCAGGTTAGAATTTCCTCTCGCTGATACGCCTCGCTGCAAGACGCAACGCGCGCTCACGACGACACGCAAATGTTGCCTCTGGTGGTCAAACTACGTCAACGCAACGGGAAACAGTATACGAGTCGCGACATCTCGAAGACTTTGATGAGTTGGTGGATGTAAATACAAAACGATTACTAATGTAATTTCATGCAGGTTTTTGGAGACCCTTGATCAGTCAATATGTATGTTTTGGCAATGGACTTGAAGGTTTTTGGTCTGCTTTTGGACCTACCCACGCCCACACCCTGCCACAAATTGAAATAGGCCCGGGGGCCTGTTGTATAATTATATGAACTTTAATTTTATAGCCTTACGTTCTTCTTCGTTGTTCAGACTTCAGTACGTAGAATGGAACCCCTTGGCAAAAAAAACTTTAAATTTTCTATAGAATATTCTATATGATTTTTGGTTATGGTTTTCTATAGGATTTTTGCCAATAGTTTTCTATAGGATTTTTGCCAATAGTTTTCTATAGAAAAATCTATAGAATTCTTTAGAAAACGATAGAAAAATCTATAAAATTATATAGAACACTTTAGGACACACAAAATCTATAGAAAACTCTGTAGAATGCTATAGAAAACTGCAAAATTCTATAGAATTCTACAGAATTCTACAGAATTCTATAGAAATCTATAGAAAATCTATAGTTTTCTATAGAATGTTTGGCCAAGGGAACGCCTGTTGCCTCACAAATGCATGCTCCTCACTGACCTCAGGCTCAGTTCCTCGTGATTGACAAACAAATTATTAATAAGTGGATGTAATCTGGACACGCACGCACTCACGCACGAACTCACACACGAACGCACGCACACACGCGAGCATGCGCGCGCGCACACACATAATATAATAATGTCATATTGTCTTAATTTATTTATTCCAATATTTGATATTTTAGCTGGAATGGCTATCCAAAATGTAATTGTTATTTATATACATACTATTAACGTTAACAGCCACTGTTTATATTTATACTAGATTTATACTAGATTTTGGTGTACATATACATCACTACGTTATTTAGATATTGTGTTTGTATGCACCATCACCAGAGCAAAGACAAAGCGTACATATCGATTTTATGCATGGATAATACAGTTAGTATTACATTTATTATAGTCACCACTCACCGGCATACAATAACATATGGCGATGACATATGGCGATGCGATTACAGCGCAAGCTGACTTTTAAATGTGTAAACGTTTAGACGTTTGAATTTAAGACAATAATGTTCTATTCGTTGTGATCCACGAAGGTTGGGTCCCGTGATTGTTCCCCCGTTGGACTAGTATTGCGTTTGCACTTATTAAAACAACTATAATTATTATAATTATTATTACAAATTAAGTTGTATCATTCTACGGTAAATGAACAATGTTACGGTTTCTGCATACCCGTCGGAACCAGCCCCCGCCCAAGCCCCGGCCAATATTTTTAGGAGCTTGGCCACAATACTTAGTATGGGTTGGAAGTGTCAACTGTTTTTTTTTATCACAACCGAACAGCCAGTGAGTCAAGACAGACAATAAAACTAGAGTGGCTCCTCCTAGCGAACATCACAATTTACAGCGGTGCTATTTTCGTATGACACCAGAGCCTCGGGGGAATCCCCAACACCGATTCAGTTAAACTTTAAGTCGACGGTAAAATGTCATGAGATCTGACGTTTTGAGGCGATGGACTCCAGGACTTTGACAGCATAAACAGTAGGTTGAGAAGCATATGATGTAGGTTAACGTAACATTTTCTTCGTCACATAAAAATGTGTTTTTGACAGAAGACGTAAACTAACCAGCCGTTTTTTTTCGATTTGAAAGCGTTCCTTCTGCTTTGCAAACCTGGGCTTTACCTGGCTGGCTCCTGGCTTGGATCGGTGGTTTGCCTTTTCAAGGCTTTTGTAATAGTTATCGGGTGTAATATTGGGTTAATGTGCCGTTGTCGTCCTTATATTTCACTATCAAGACGTTCTTTTGTTTACGCAACCAGGCAAGTGCCAAGCCTAGGGCTAGCCTAGCCCTAGGCTAAAGCGTGCGAGGTCTTTTAGCGTCGTTGGATACGACTACGTTGCCAAACAGGTCCAGCCATGTCCAGCGTATCCGCAGCCTGCGTAGGGGGGTTGAAACTTAACGATTGACTGAAAGTTGCGGGTCAGTTAATTTAACTGTAATCATGTTTGTTTATAACATTTGACAGCGAATATGTGTTAGCTTTGCCTTTGCTTGCATCAGTTGTCTTGGTGTGGGTAGGACGTTTTCAAAGAATGTTAGTCTTTAGACAAGAATTCTAAATTTTTGGCCCGTTAATTGTTTTCACGCTGGCTGTGTCTTACCTGCATTTAGCGTTAATCTACTCTCATTCATCCTCACATGTTGACTAGTAATACTAAGCTCAACAGCATAAAAAGTACATAACATTAACAGTCCCAAAACTGAACCCCAAAACATTAGTAGAAAAACAAAAAACAATCCCCAATCATAACTCATAGGTGACCCGCGTCTACCACTAAAATAAGATTTAAATCAACTTAAAGCTATGCTAGATACATCATACAATAAAGACACAATTCACAAGAATAGTATGAATAGTATCAAAAGTAGCTAACAGATCAAACAAGTTTAGGCAGTAACTTAAAGGGGCACTGTATGGGATTGAACCTCCCACGCGAAACGGCAAAATTTGGCCGACTCGCGAGAGGCAGCACCATCAGTACCTAAACATATCTTATTGACGTTGACGATGTTGCGCAGCCGAGCGGTGGACAAAACTGCGACAACTGACAAGACAAGCTGTTGTTGCTATTTTTTAGCTCATGGCTTTTAAAAGTGATCCTGGACAGTGCAGTTGTGGAAACATATGTAATAGATTGGAAAAGAGAGGCGCATGTCCGTGTTGGATTCAAATTCAACAAGATATTTTTAGGTACTGACGGTGCTGCCTCCTCGCGGGTCGGCCAAATTTTGCTGATTCACGTGGAAGGTTCAATCCCATACAGTTTCCCTTTAATTTACCATTACACCTGTACTCGTATTTTAGCTTATGTTGTGACATTTATCATAAAATTGCCATCATGTGATATTTAAATATTATCACTGTGACCTTTGTTGTTACCTACATCAAAATGTATATATCTTTTTTCAATTATTTTAATGAAGGTTTTGTGCCACTTGTTATGGCTATCTACCCGGAGTAGTGACGGTCTAATAATTCACTCTTGCGAGTTGTGACATGTGTCATTCATTACACCAATAATTATTAGTGGAGCCTGTGGATGTGTTGTAATATTATATGTACACAATCGTACGATTTATGGCATAAATCAGCACACCTAACTGCTGCGCATGTAGATTTGGCTTTGCAGTGCTTGCACCTGTGTCAACTAGTTACCTGCTGCGCATTCAATGAATCATTTATCATGTGATTGAACAGTGACTGTTTGCTTTCTTTTACCCCATTGCAGCAGCTACTTGTGAGCAGACAGCAGTATTAGCTTATGAGTGTACTTCTGCTGCACTACACCACTGTGGCACACAGCTGTACAACTAAGAAGGTTTGTCAATGATTCATTATACATCTTGTATGCTCTTAGTAAAACTAGTTATTAATATTGCAACGTTGAGCATCTGGGTCAAACAGTCGTGGGGGTACACTTTTATAGTTGTGTATTGTATGCAGGTATTGCAATGCAGGTATTGCAATACCTCAGGTAGTTTGACGCCCCTGCCATGCAGAGTTGTAAACCACTGCCTTGTGGTACAGGTTCTTGTCAGAACCGAAGGCTAAGGGAGCAAACCCTAACCAGAAAACCATGTCACTGTGGCAGCATCAAGGGCGGTTGATGTATGGAATTCCCAACATCTCTCGGCCAGCCACTGCAGGGACAAATAGTTTGCGCCTGTCTTGACATGTTCTTGCCGGTGTGAGACCTCTATTTGTTCCCCGAGAGAGTGTCGCTAGTAACTTGCAAAAGCCAGCGGCACTTCAACAATTTTTGCTAGCAGCTTCCATGAAATGTACAACTGCACGAAACATGATACCGGATCGGCCGTCGCCCGGGTTACCAAGGACCGCGCTGCTCGACCTCATCTTCCATCGACAGTGAAAAATCAGCTAGGAAGAAGAAGACAAAGAAGACAACTACTGACAATTGGACAATGGAACGTGAGGACTCTCCTCGACCGAGAAGGAGCTAACCGACCAGAAAGACGCACGGCACTAGTAGCAATGGAACTTGCCAAATACAACATCGACATCGCCGCCCTATGTGAAACAAGGTTCTCAGAGTCTGGTAGTCTCAACGACTTGGAATACTCTTTCTTCTGGAGTGGCAAACCCGAAGGAGAAAGAAGGGAGGCCGGAGTGGGCTTTGCTATCAAAAAGGATATCGTCACAAAGCTTACAGAAATGCCACGGCCAGTAAGTGACAGAATCATGACGATGAGACTACCTCTGAGTAAGCACAAATTTGCTACAATTATCAGCGTGTATGCTCCGACAATGACAAACCCAGACGAAAACAAGGAGGCCTTCTACAACCAGCTGGCAAGTGTGCTCAGTGGCATCCCCCGTACAGATAAGCTACTGCTGATAGGAGACTTCAATGCGAGGATAGGAAGAGACAATGACAAGTGGCCCTTGGTCATGGGCAAACATGGGATTGGGAAATGCAACTCCAATGGCGAGCTTCTACTGGCTCTGTGCTCTGAGTTCGAACTGATAGTGACGAACACCATGTTCAAGCAGAAGGATGAACGCAAGACCACCTGGATGCATCCTCGTTCCAGACACTGGCATATGATCGACTTCATCATCACGAGGTGTCGGGATAAGATGGACATCCACAGTACCCGAGCCATGCGTGGAGCAAACTGTTGGACCGATCACCAGATGCTGAGGTCAAAAGTGACTTTCAGAATACGACAAAAGCACAGCAGGCAAGGAACAAGTCAGCCGACCAAGCTCAACACAGCAAAACTAAGTACCACCAGCCATAGGGAGAGTTTTGAGCAGGAGATGGACAGTGCTCTCGCCCAATGGGACGAGAAGGAAAACTCAACACCAGACGAGGAATGGGAAGCTCTGCAGCAGGTCGTGTACAACACAGCCAAGACATATCTTGGCAAGCCAGACAGAAAACACCAGGACTGGTTCGACCCCAACGATCAGGAGCTACAAACTCTTATGAGCAGAAGAGACCAAGCCCACCAGAGAGTGTTGCAAACCAGGAGCACTAGATCCACCTCTGCAGCATATAAAGACGCCTGCAGACTGCTACAAAAACACACCCGTGCACTGAAGTCAGACTGGTGGGAAAGGAAGGCAGTGGAGCTGCAGAGAGCTGCTGACAGTAACAACATGAAGGGCTTCTACAATGGACTGAAGGAAGTGTGGGGACCCAAAAAGAAGGGACCTGTTCAACTGAAATCAGCAGATGGAATGGAGACCTTCTCTGACAGCAAGAGAGTTGTGGCAAGATGGAGTGAACACTTCCAGAAGCTACTCAACGTCCCTGGAGATATAGATCACGAAGCTTTGGACAACATCCCGCAGCGCATTACAAAGACAAGCCTAGATGAGATTCCAACTATGGATGAGATGGCTAAAGCAATCGCCAGCCTGAAAGATGGCAAAGCACCTGGAGGAGATGGAATTCCTGCAGAAGTATGGAAGTACGGAGGAGACAATCTGTTCAGCAGACTGCACCAACTAATCACCAATGCCTGGGAGGTGTGTTCTGTACCACAAGCATGGAAGGATGCCAGCATTGTAACCATCTACAAGAAAGGTGATCGAACAGACTGTGGGAACTATAGAGGAATCTCTCTTCTTTCCATAGCAGGCAAGATCTTCGCCAGGATCCTACTCAACAGACTATCTACCCACATAACACCAGAGGTAGTTCCAGAGACTCAATGTGGCTTCAGAGGTAACCGGAGCACCGTGGATATGATATTTTGTCTCCGACAACTACAAGAAAAGTGCATTGAGCAAGACCGACCACTGTACATGGTATTTGTCGACTTCAGTAAGGCGTTCGATACAGTTGGGAGAACCGGGCTATGGCAGCTACTGAGGAAGTATGGATGCCCAGAGAAGTTCACAACAATGATCGAGGCACTACATACCGGAATGATGGCAAATGTTAGTGTTGGAGGGGAAGTCTCGGAATCGTTCAGTGTCACAAATGGGGTCAAGCAAGGATGTGTACTGGCCCCCACGCTGTTCTCCATCTTCCTATCAGCAATGCTCGATGATGCTTTCCGAGACATGGGGGATGGTGTCTACATACAGTCCAGACAGAGCGCTGACCTATTCAACGTCGCACACTTCAGAGCGAAGACCAAGACTATTCGGATACTGATGAGAGAGCTGCTATTCGCAGATGACAGTGCACTCGTTGCACACTCTGCTGAAGAGATGCAGAATATAGTGGATGCTTTCTCCAATGCGTCAAAGAAGTTTGGCCTGAAGATTAACATCAAGAAGACCGAGGTGCTGTACCAACCCAACTCTACAAGAACCCGAGAGGAGGATATCATGGTTGATGGAAACAAGTTGAACTCTGTTCTGGAATTCACCTACCTCGGAAGCACTATATCAAGTGACGGATGCATTGACGATGAAATACAGAGGAGGATGGCCAAGGCTAGTGCATCTTTCGGCCGACTACGCCAGAGACTCTGGAACAACCACCATGTGTCCATGCGGGTTAAAGGCAAGATATACCGTGCAATCGTGCTGTCCACCCTCCTATACGGAGCCGAGGCATGGACAGTGTACAGACGACAGGTGAAAAAGCTGCATGCCTTCATGATGCGACATCTGCGATCGATCATGAGGATAACCTGGATGGACAAAGTGACAAACAAGGAAATACTCGAACGGACAGGGCTACCATCTATGGAAGATCTTCTGATCAGAAAGAATCTCCGGTGGACTGGACACCTCATGAGGATGTCACCAGACAGGCTACCAAAGCAGGTTCTCTACTCCCAACTGTCTTCTGGTCAGAGAAAGAGAGGGCGCCCTCGCCTCCGGTTCAAGGATACCATCAAGAGAAACCTGAAGCTGAGAGACATAAAGATCGACTCCTGGACATCACTCTCACAGCAGAGATATAAATGGAGAGCAAGAGTCAAGTGATGGAAGCAGTCTTTGTCGCTTCGCGACCGACAGCACGATGATGATGATTGTGGGCGGTGGGCATGCTAAGGTGAAATTGTTTACATGACTTTGTGTTTAGCATTTTCTATGGTTAATATGTAATATCGAAAAGGTGGCCATACATAGCAGTTTGAGAACATAAAAAATGACCCTATAGAGATGCATTGTTACAATGCCTACTGATAATGACTGAAAGGGACAATGGTGGCGTCCGTGTGTATTATTATTATGTTCCAGCCTGGGCAGTGTCCAGTGTGGTTACCCTTGTGAGCCACGGATAGCTGCAGATGTCCTCAGTGTTGTCACATCCAGTGACCCACAATGACTGTGGCAGTTTCTGTGTTACTGTGTTTCAGTCACAGTGTCCAGTGACTCATTGTGCATTTGATATCATTGTTTCAGCCTAGTGTCCAGTGACATATAGTGACTGTGATGGTGTCTATGTTGTTATGTTTCAGCCTAGTGTCCAGTGACATATAGTGACTGTGATGGTGTCTATGTTGTTATGTTTCAGCCTAGTGTCCAGTGACATATAGTGACTGTGATGGTGTCTATGTTGTTATGTTTGGCCTAGTGTCCAGTGACGTATAATGACTGTGATGGTGTCTATGTTGTTATGTTTCAGCCTAGTGTCCAGTGACTGTGATAGTGTCTATATTGTTATGTTTCAGCCTAGTGTCCAGTGACATATAGTGACTGTGATGGTGTCTATGTTGTTATGTTTCAGCCTAGTGTCCAGTGACATATAGTGACTGTGATGGTGTCTATGTTGTTATGTTTCAGCCTAGTGTCCAGTGACATATAGTGACTGTGATGGTGTCTATGTTGTTATGTTTGGCCTAGTGTCCAGTGACGTATAATGACTGTGATGGTGTCTATGTTGTTATGTTTCAGCCTAGTGTCCAGTGACTGTGATAGTGTCTATATTGTTATGTTTCAGCCTGGTGTCCAGTGACTGTGATAGTGTCTGTATTGTTATGTTTCAGCCTAGTGTCCAGTGACTGTGATAGTGTCTGTATTGCTATGTTTCAGCGTAGTGTCCAGTGACCGGTAGTGACCGTGATGGCGTCTGTGCTGGTCAGTGAACTGCCTGCAGACTGCAGTGCGTCGCAGCTGACGGAATACTTTGAGCAGGAGGCTGGGTGTGTCGATTCAGTCTCATACCTGATTCATCCACTAGATGGCGACCAAAGGCAGGCCATCGTGGCCTTCCGAGACAGCACAGGTGAGAAGCATATGGTGGACACAAGTAAGAGGGTATGTCATGGAGACAGAGGGCTTGGGGTGGACACAGGTGAGAGGGCATGGGGTAGACACAGGTGAGAGGGCATGGGGTAGACACAGGTGAGAGGGCATGGGGTGGACACAGGTGAGAGGGCATGGGGTAGACACAGGTGAGAGGGCATGGGGTAGACACAGGTGAGAGGGCATGGGGTGGACACAGGTGAGAGGGCATGGGGTGGACACAGGTGAGAGGGCTTGGGGTGGACACAGGTGAGAGGGCATGGGGTGGACACAGGTGAGAGGGCATGGGGTGGACACAGGTGAGAGGGCATGGGGTAGACACAGGTGAGAGGGCATGGGGTGGACACAGGTGAGAGGGCATGGGGTAGACACAGGTGAGAGGGCATGGGGTGGACACAGGTGAGAGGGCATGGGGTGGACACAGGTGAGAGGGCATGGGGTAGACACAGGTGAGAGGGCATGGGGTAGACACAGGTGAGAGGGCATGGGGTAGACACAGGTGAGAGGGCATGGGGTAGACACAGGTGAGAGGGCATGGGGTAGACACAGGTGAGAGGGCATGGGGTAGACACAGGTGAGAGGGCATGGGGTAGACACAGGTGAGAGGGCATGGGGTAGACACAGGTGAGAGGGCATGGGGTAGACACAAGTGAGAGGGCATGGGGTGGACACAATTGAGAGGGCATGGGGTGGACACAGGTGAGAGGGCATGGGGTAGACACAGGTGAGAGGGCATGGGGTAGACACAGTTGAGAGGGCATGGGGTGGACACAATTGAGAGGGCATGGGGTGGACACAGGTGAGAGGGCATGGGGTAGACACAGGTGAGAGGGCATGGGGTGGACACAATTGAGAGGGCTTGGGGTGGACACAGTTGAGAGGGCATGGGGTGGACACAATTGAGAGGGCATGGGGTGGACACAGTTGAGAGGTCATGGGGTGGACACAATTGAGAGGGCTTGGGGTGGACACAGGTGAGAGGGCATGGGGTAGACACAGGTGAGAGGTCATGGGGTGGACACAGGTGAGAGGGCATGGGGTAGACACAGTTGAGAGGGCATGGGGTAGACACAGTTGAGAGGTCATGGGGTGGACACAGGTGAGAGGGCATGGGGTAGACACAATTGAGAGGGCATGGGGTAGACACAGGTGAGAGGGCATGGGGTGGACACAGTTGAGAGGTCATGGGGTGGACACAATTGAGAGGGCTTGGGGTAGACACAGGTGAGAGGGCATGGGGTAGACACAGTTGAGAGGTCATGGGGTGGACACAGGTGAGAGGGCTTGGGGTAGACACAGTTGAGAGGTCATGGGGTAGACACAGTTGAGAGGTCATGGGGTAGACACAGTTGAGAGGTCATGGGGTAGACACAGGTGAGAGGGCATGGGGTAGACACAATTGAGAGGGCATGGGGTAGACACAGGTGAGAGAGCATGGGGTGGACACAGTTGAGAGGGCATGGGGTAGACACAACTGAGAGGGCTTGGGGTGGACACAGTTGAGAGGGCATGGGGTGGACACAGTTGAGAGGTCATGGGGTGGACACAATTGAGAGGGCTTGGGGTGGACACAGGTGAGAGGGCATGGGGTGGACACAATTGAGAGGGCATGGGGTGGACACAGTTGAGAGGGCATGGGGTGGACACAGTTGAGAGGGCATGGGGTGGACACAGGTGAGAGGGCATGGGGTGGACACAATTGAGAGGGCATGGGGTGGACACAATTGAGAGGGCATGGGGTGGACACAGTTGAGAGGGCATGGGGTGGACACAGGTGAGAGGGCATGGGGTAGACACAGGTGAGAGGGCATGGGGTGGACACAGGTGAGAGGGCATGGGGTGAACACAGGTGAGAGGGCATGGGGTGAACACAGGTGAGAGGGCATGGGGTGGACACAGGTGAGAGGGCATGGGGTAGACACAGGTGAGAGGGCATGGCGTGGACACAGGTGAGAGGGCATGGGGTGGACACAGGTGAGAGGGCATGGGGTGAACACAGGTGAGAGGTAGTGGATTGGGTGTAATGTTTTTAGGTGAATTGAGACAGTATATGATTTTTGAATATTTATGGAAAATTTGAATATTGAATAATGATGTGAACCTACAGGAACAAATGTATCCTGTCATGACATGAACTCTGTGTATATCACATGATATGCTTTTGGAAAATTTTGTTTATGCTTTGCTAATCTTGCTCCACTGACGTTGGTGTTCTGAACATGTTCTGCTGTTGTTGTTGCCCTGCTGTTGTTGTTGCCCTGCTGTTGTTGTTGCCCTGCTGTTGTTGTTGCCCTGCTGTTGCTCTGCTGATGCAGTCAACTTGATGTGTTGGCAGCGGCGACCTATGTGTCGAAGTGTACCCATCATATTCGTGGCGCTCCTGTAACGGTGACCCTTCGACCCCGGGAAGTAAGTGTAGTCACAGGCAACCATAAATAGATGACACTGACAAACAGTACTAGGAAGTTATAGTGATTAATGAATAATTAATAAAATGTTATGAAGAGTTTGCATCAGAAAGAAGAGCAAGTAAAAATTACATCTATTCAAAAATTGTATCTAAATAAAACAAATCATCGTTATGTCAAATTGTTTTATTGCCTTATACGGTGTATATGTAATAATTGTGTGTGGCTGTGGGATGTGGTGGTGTTTTATGCATTGTCTCTGTGTAGTCATGCATGTATATAGATTAATATTTTGTGTTAGCCTTTTATCGAATATCAATACATTGGTGATACATGCAAATAGGTATAAAAAGTTCATATTTACAATAATTATGAACTGTGTTAAATTAATTGCAAAACGTAACTATCTGACATTGATGGTGTATGTCTCATAAGTTGTATTCTAATTATTTATGAATTCAACCAGCCACAACTTTGCAAGAAATTGACTTACACAGTCAGTGCTGAAACCATCCTAACACCAAAATGATGTCCTTTAACATGAGCTTCGTAACATTCTTTAAAGCTATGATGTATCTAAAGTGTGAACCGCCGTGGCCGTCACATTGGTAGAAATCAAATGGCCTGACATCAGTTATTTTTTTTAGTTAATGGCGCTGACACTAGGCGGCCGTCTGTTGTAGATGTTCACGCGGTGTGTGGTGCAGGTCGACTCACTGGTGCTTGTCACATGCACGCCCCACGTTGAGCAGTGTCTGAAGGGTATAGAGCGTGACCTGGGCGTGACAGTCGACCGGTGTGCCGGCACTGTCACGCTCATTGGCAACCTCGTCCAGATCGAGAGCGCCAACTACCGCTTGCAGAAGCTGTGGCACCATCAGGTGACACGCCAGGAACGCGAACTCGAGATGATCACCCGTGAGACACACGAACCGAACATTCGGGGCTACGAAAGCAAAAGACGTCAGTCGGATGACCAGAACATCCACGGCCACACAAGCCCCAGGCATCAACCAGACGACCAGAACGGTTGGCGTCTGGCCGGTACAGGGCATCAACCAGGTGGCCGCACAAGCCCCAGGTATCCGCCTGATGACCAGTTCACTCGGAGTCTTGAAAACACGAGATTGCAGCTGGAAGATTCGTCGCTGAGGGAAGCGGCCTTCTTGTGGGACACCGACACTCTCCGAGATCGCCAGAGAGCCAGGACTGGCAGTGGTAATCACAAGCGTGACTCCAACAGGAGCCATGGGGCACGGACGATTCACAGCAACGGTGAGTCGCCTCCTCGCAGCCCCAGACCACTTCACTCGCCGTTATCAGCGGCGGCGACGGGCCGACGCAACATGGAGGAGGTTCTCATTCGGGCAATAGGAGGCCCAGCATTTGACAGTGACCCATTGACAGGACAGCGTCACCAGCGCGACACTGCGGGGTCGGGCAGGACGTCAAAGGTTGCCTGGACGAAGCCGGGGTCACCGGACTACCAGGCTGACAGGAGTGGGGGGGAGATCGGCTCCAAGCCCGGTCCACGGTTAGTTACGGAACCTTCCGCAAGAACCGGTGGACAGGATGCGAGCTCAGGCGGTCGGTTTGATGATGGCGATTACCATGGCTCAGGCGATGACTTCCATCGGTCAAGCGATGACGTCCATAGGTCAGGGGATGATTTCCGTCAGTCAGGGGATAATTTCCATCGGTCAGGGGATGATTTCCGTCAGTCAGGGGATAATTTCCATCGGTCAGGGGATGATTTCCGTCGGTCAGGCGCTGACTTCTGTTGGTCAGATGAAGACTTCCGTCAGTCCGGTGATAACTTTCACAATCGGCATAGTGACGTTGACCCATCACCGTGGCTAGACGTCACAGAGAAAGAGTCAAACATCCCGTCCATTGCCACCTTGCTCGACCGTGACATCACGTGCTTCGTGCAGAACGTGCACACCCACGAGCTGGTGTCAATCGAGAACGAACTACACGTGACGTTTATGTTTAAGGACGTTGGTGACGAGATGCAGGTCGTCATCTCCCTGCCCCGGCCGTACGACATGCTGCTGCAGAACCTGGACATTGCGCATAGGAAACTCGATGACATCTTCAAGTCGGTCGGCAAACAGAGATTGTACTACCGTATCAATGACATCACACACCCGCAAGTGGAAGAGATCGTCTCCGGTGTGTTGCGTAAATTTAGCCACCTAGTGGTGCACCTGATGCAGCCTGGGGAACTTTTGCTCGTCGGGAATCGCGCCGAAGTCCGTCAGGCAAAGGACATGCTGCAGACAAACATCGATCTTGAGCGTCGTTTCCCAGCAGAGGGAGCCACTCGGCATCGTTGCGATCAGGACTTGAGAGACTTAGTAAATGGCAATGGTCATTTGGGAGGTGTCACCGATGAACGTATCGCAACTGGGACAGAACTGTGTTCCAGGGAAACGCATTCAAAGGACAATAAGAAATCGACCGTATCTCGACAGCACAGTTTTCGAACGGGTGACAGTGCGCAATCTAAAATCCCCACTCGACTTTGGAACACGTCGCCCGTTGCGAAGAAACGGTCACAAGAACCACCTGATGTCTCCCATAAGTCCAGTAATATCGGAGGGAACGAATATCACTTCAACATGGCTGACGGTTTGAATGTGATCATATGTGACGGTGATATTGTAGCACAGAGGGTGGACGTCATTGTCAGTGCCGCCAATGGGCATCTGGCGAACTATTCTGGTGTTGCGGGTGCAATATCCCGAGCGGCCGGGCGGGCATATGAACGGGACTGCATCGACTATGTGACAAAACACGGCCCTCTCTCAGTAAGTGTATGACTGTATTATCTATTCACCATCTTCACATTCGGGATATCCATATGGTACGCCATGCTGTTTCACCTCTCCACTAGCTCCTCATATATTGTATCTATAATTTCTATAATTATGTTTGTTTTGACAGAGTCGACACATCGTATGTAATTTTCTATGTAAGTCACTTTGTAAAGCTCATACAAATACTACAGTTTTTTTTGTTAGAATGCTGTTGAAAAATACCAGAATCGAGCTGAACAATTAATATCTGATATCAAATGCCTGATGAACCAGTCTTTAAAAATCATTAAGTGACACACAGTCCCCACGCTCCTCTCCCTCTCCCTCTCCCTCTCCCTCTCCCTCTCCCTCTCCCTCTCCCTCTCCCTCTCCCTCTCCCTCTCCCTCTCCCTCTCCCTCTCCCTCTCCCTCTCCCTCTCCCTCTCCCTCTCCCTCTCCCTCTCCCTCTCCCTCTCCCTCTCCCTCTCCCTCTCCCTCTCCCTCTCCCTCTCCCTCTCCCTCTCCCTCTCCCTCTCCCTCTCCCTCTCCCTCTCCCTCTCCCTCTCCCTCTCCCTCTCCCTCTCCCTCTCCCTCTCCCTCTCCCTCTCCCTCTCCCTCTCCCTCTCCCTCTCCCTCTCCCTCTCCCTCTCCCTCTCCCTCTCCCACATTTTCTCTCCCTCTCCCACATTTTCTCTCCCATTCTCAGCCTCCCTCTTCTCTGACTTTCTCTCACAATCACTATTTCTCTCTCTCAGTCACTCCCACACACACTCTTTAATCACCTGTCATACGTCAGGTGACGGCAGTGGTCCCAATGGCGATGTCAGGTCCACTGTCGTGTACCTACGTCCTGCATGCCGTCGGCCCCATGTGGAACCTGTACGTCAACAAGAACATGTGCTCGGCTGACCTTCGTCGCACCTTCTACAACTGCCTGTGTGCCGCGGACGATCTCGGGGCTGTCTCCATGGCTCTACCTGCCATCAGCACAGGTAAGTATTACAAGGGTCCTCAGTCAGGCTGTGTCCATGGCACTACCTGCCATCAGCACAGGTAAGTAGTACACGGGTCTCAGTCAGACTGTGTCCATGGCTCTACCTGCCATCAGCACAGGTAAGTAGTACACGGGTCTCAGTCAGACTGTGTCCATGGCTCTACCTGCCATCAGCACAGGTAAGTAGTACACGGGTCTCAGTCAGACTGTGCCCATGGCTCTACCTGCCATCAGCACAGGTAAGTAGTACACCGATCCTCAGTCAGAAGTACATGCATGTAAACTGACTACTTGTGTGTGCCAAGTAGTAGCAAGTAAAATGCCAGTTAAACACAAGGAGTTGCAAATCAGTCAAATTTCATTATCATGTGGTGCTGAATAATAATACAAGATGGCAAATAAAAAATATCGGAAACTGCCGCATGCCAGTGCAACTGGTTTGACTTGGGGACTGCACACTGACGCTATATTTTACGGTCGGCATATACGATGTGTGTCAGTAATATGGTTTTATCTAACAATATATCCCAAGTATGCTCCCGAGAACTAAGGATTCTGACCGATTCACCTAATCTAATAATATAATTCTGATGGTCTAACACTTTGGGATCAGAGGCTGTGATTGTCAATATTGGTAGATGATGCAGACAGATTTCAAGTCTTCTACAGCTGTGTCATGGCCAGTGTTTGTTGCAGGAATCTTCCACGTTCCCACGGACGTCTGCGCCCAGAGTTTAGTTGCGGCCCTGCAGCAGTTTGTGAGTGAGAGGGCCAACGACCGCAGTCTGGAGACAGTCCGCATCGTCAACTTGAGCTCGGCGGTGACTGAGATGTTTGCGATCGTTCTCGAGCAGCTTCTGTCTGCCGATGGCCGGACTGTCAGTTGGGTGGACAGTGCTGCCCCTGGTGTTGCTGCTGAACACTCGGGTCGCCGACGTCACAGCGCCCATGGTTTCGGAGACAGCGATGTGCCTCAGGGTGTCGGTGACAGGATTGTGTCATCGTCAGACTCGTCACCGAGTGGAACTAAGTCTGTCACACGCCGACCAGTGAATGGCAATGTGTCTGCAGAGAGGAAGTCTCGATGCGCCCGGGTAGATGACGAGGTCGAAATGTCTAGCCAGAAGGGGCAACGAAGCCGACCGTTATCCGTGGATCGGCAGAAGGACAGACACACCACCAGGCGGCGCTGCTCGTCTCTGGATCGGCGGCGTGGGAGCGAGGGTTCGCGCGAGGAGCCGGAGTGTCGGTCGGTGAGAGACAGTCACAAGTCACACGCCACGCATCCACACGGCAGTGAGCAGATCTCCAAGACGCTGAAACAGACTCTCTCGCGAAGAAAAACATCCTCGTTCTCGTCACCGATGCGGCCGACAAAGCCGCCCAAAAAGAAAGCCGTGGCGGAGAGCCCCGTTACTTCCGAGAGTGAAGCGGAGAAACCTAATGTACAGAAATCAGAGATATGTCCGATTTGTCTGGACACGATGGTGCTGCCCAAGACGCTACAGAAATGTCGACACCGGTTCTGCTCACGGTGTATCGATGCGTACTTCAAGCACAGCAAGCCCATCTGTCCCCTGTGTGGCATGATCTACGGGGTGGTGAAGGGTAACCAGCCGGAGGGTGGCATGATGTCGTGGAGGGTGGACAACTCGTTGAGGGTGCCAGGGTTCGTCGACAGCGTCGGAGCGATTGTCATCAAGTACACGTTCCCTGACGGCTTCCAGCAGGTGCGTGTCCATGCGTGTAAGTTAGGGCATGTATGTATGCCTGTGTGTGTAACTCTGTGCGTGTATGTGTGAAGTGTGTATGTGTACCTGTGCATGTGTGTGCATGCATTAGTGTACATGTGTGTACACATTGGACACAGTGACACTGCATGTGTTACATGTTGACCAAATGTGTACTTGTGTTATTGTGTATGTGTCCTCTCTGTATGTATATGTGTGTGTACGTTTCGGTTGGCAAGCATATATCTGTGTGCGCATGTGTGTACGCAGTTGACACAGTAACACTGCATGTATTGCGTGTTGACCAAGTGCTTCCAATTTACTTTCGGTTTCTGGTGAACAGAACAAAACCTCAAACACTATTTCGTTGACTTTGAAGACACTGAGCAGTACCCATAATGCAGTTATCCATGTTCCAGGAACATCACCCTAACCCAGGGCAGCCGTACAATGGAATTGAGCGCCATGCATTCTTGCCAAACAATGTGGACGGCCGCGAGGTCGTCACCCTGCTGAAGAAAGCCTTTGACGCCGGCCTTATCTTCACCATCAGTGACTCCCACACCACCGGACGCAAGGACGTCATCACGTGGAATGACATCCACCACAAGACCAACGTCCACGGTGGAGCCATTGGGTGTGTGGCAGTTTCACTTTCATTCGTGTACGGAGTGGAGCTTTGTTTCCCTCTAGTGTTATTAGTGTATGTCATTGTATCTTTTGTAGATGACATTTTCATGTCGTCTTTGTGTATGTCAGTGTATCTTGGTGACACTTTCATGTGTATCATTGTGTCTTTGTGTCACTTTCACGTCAACGACTTCTTTTATGTTGATTTATCTGTGTCACTTTCAAATATCTCAGCATGTGTATCATTGTGTCATTTTCATGTATGTCGGTGTGTCAAGTCACTTTCTTGTATGCCAGTGTATATTTGTGTAACTCTCATGTATATCAAGGTTAATATATTTGTTACTTTCATGTCACTTTTGGTTATGTCAGTGTATCTACCTGTGTGACGTGGTATGTGTCAGTGTATCTAACTGTGAGACGTGGGTATGTATGAGTGTATCTACCTGTGTGACGTGGGTATGTGTCAGTGTATCTACCTGTGTGACGTGGGTATGTGTCAGTGTATCTAACTGTGAGACGTGGGTATGTATGAGTGTATCTACCTATGTGACGTGGGTATGTGTCAGTGTATCTACCTGTGAGACGTGGGTATGTGTCAGTGTATCTACCTGTGTGACGTGGGTATGTGTCAGTGTATCTACCTGTGTGACGTGGGTATGTATGAGTGTATCTACCTGTGTGACGTGGGTATGTGTCAGTGTATCTACCTGTGAGACGTGGGTATGTGTCAGTGTATCTACCTGTGTGACGTGGGTATGTGTCAGTGTATCTACCTGTGTGACGTGGGTATGTGTCAGTGTATCTACCTGTGAGACGTGGGTATGTGTCAGTGTATCTACCTGTATGACGTGGGTATGTGTCAGTGTATCTACCTGTGTGACGTGGGTATGTGTCAGTGTATCTACCTGTGTGACGTGGGTATGTGTCAGTGTATCTACCTGTGAGACGTGGGTATGTGTCAGTGTATCTACCTGTGAGACGTGGGTATGTGTCAGTGTATCTACCTGTGAGACGTGGGTATGTGTCAGTGTATCTACCTGTGAGACGTGGGTATGTGTCAGTGTATCTACCTGTGAGACGTGGGTATGTGTCAGTGTATCTACCTGTATGACGTGGGTATGTGTCAGTGTATCTACCTGTGTGACGTGGGTATGTGTCAGTGTATCTACCTGTGTGACGTGGGTATGTGTCAGTGTATCTGCCTGTGTGACGTGGGTATGTATGAGTGTATCTACCTGTGTGACGTGGGTATGTCAGTTATATCACTGTATGTTTGCACAATTTTTCTGTCACTTTCATGTAATGTAAATCTATCTTTTTTACTTTCCTGTATGTCATAAGATTGATTACTATATTCAAGTTTACTGTGCCAATGGCATAATCATGAATATAATGTAATTGACTACAAAACAACAGTTTTACGTAATTTCATGGGAAATAAACCTTCAATGTAATAATGTATTATAGTATGAAGAATAATATTTTAAGGCACTTAAAATTAATGTTAAAATTTAAGTTATCCAGTGAATACTCACTTCACAGTTCGGTGTTTAATGTTCTTAGTATTGTCCTGTCTGTATTTTGCAATGTCATGCTGTTGCTCCCCTAGGTTTGGCTATCCAGACCCGACATACATTCAGAGAGTGAAGGAAGAGCTGGCGACGAAGGGTGTTACATCACAGGACGAAATAAAGTCGCAGCTGCGAGGGTCATCGAAACAGCGCTGACCTGTATATGACCTCTGTGCTGAGTGCATAAAGACAGTTATAGATATTCTGTCTCGCAAGCCCATACCGGTTGTAGCTTATCTTTACATTCCCTAAAAGGAGTGAGCATTAATTCTCATTTATTCAAAAAATGCAAATTTGAAATTTCGAATAATGAGAATTCAAAATACACAAACTAGTAATGTAGTGCTTGATGTTCACATCAATGTTACTCTGTATATTTATAATCAGAAATTTATTTAAACAAGAGCGTGGCAGGCCACCAAATCATCTGGTGTAAAAGGTTGTATTTAATATTTAGAGATATTAATTTTAGATGTCGGAAAATGATAAAAGTTGTATGACATTTATCGATTACCGTGATATTGTTTTGGAGAATATTTATGGAAATTGGACCGTGTTACTGAATCCTGTCACTTCCAGAATTACTGCAGATAACCTGTGGTAGTGCAAATGCAGATGTTATCGTTATACATTTGCATATAAATGAATTTAAGATATTTATGTTTTGTTTTAAATTTGAATTACATCGGAAACAAAAACACGACAGATGTGCAGAAATGGATGTATTTACAGTAGCTAAGTGGCATGTATTTGCATTCTAGTTTGCTCATTACAGTTCATTTAAAACATAACAATGAAAGCAATGGATTCACTGATAGAATGTGTTCAGAGTATAACAAAAAGCATGTCGAAACTGGATTCAAAAGTCTGAGTAATGTCGGTATATATTAACAGTGTTTCGTTATAAAGATATAAAACAATGTATCAGTTATCAGTAATAATTTTTTCAAACTAATACTTGCATATGAAAATATATTAGTAAAGAAACTTTCGCGGTTGCATTTGTTTGTGCATTGAAAAAACACTGGCCATTTAAATGCACTTACATTTGTAGTGTCTGTGGTGTCGCTATGGTCTGACCATACACGTGACAGGTGCTTCAGCCACTAATAGAAGTAGCCAGTGGAGTAGGCTGGTAGATCACAGGGCACTCTGTGGCATCAGCGGTCCTTAAAGACACGCTTCACTGCTTTATTTTCATTGTCTAGTACGCATTGTTCACATCACGATTCTACATTGACTTTGTGTGATTTGTTCGCCATATGCGCCTGTGTGATTTCCATAAAATTGGTTGTTGTCTTCGACTTTTTTCCATAGTGGTTAATTCAGTCCCACAGTTGTTTTATTTCACCTTCTAGCGTTGCTACTAATGCATGCAGGGGGGTGGATCATTGTGTTTTCTGCTGACTTGATGTCCATGCGTTAGTTGCAATTAACAAGGTATCTCAATGTTTTACACTACGCTTGTGTTTATCCCAGAACAACATTCCTTAGACAAGTGACATCATGAATTATCTCAGAAGTGACGTCATACCATACTTGTGGCCACTGTAATTATTGTGTTACTGATACAACTGTATTGTAATTCCATCGTTCCTAGCACTGCAGTCCATTTGCAGTGTAGCCGGCAACTGTTAGAACTATGGACTGTATGTGATATATTTATGTATACAAAAGAGCAAATAAATTGTTGTGATAAAAATAAACTGATGTTTGTTTGTTGTTAATGTAAATGCCAGCCATCCTGAGTGCTGAGCATAATATTTCTTGCATGGATGTGTGTGCCTAGAAATGTCAGGTGTCTATAGTGTTTCATGGATGAGGATGATTAGATAGATGATGAACATTTCGTTGGGGAACATAAAACGAATGAAATGTGACAGTTGGTGGGAGCCGAGGGCACAGAAGAGAAGTATTTGATGTCCATAAATAGATGCCAGTCCATATATATGCAGTATGGAAAGCCGAAAGGTAAACACAACATTTGTCGTAATGGGGTTCACAAATCCACGTTAGTCGCTAGAGGCGCTGATATGCAATTAGACCCTATTTGCGTATCAGCGCCTCTAGCGACTAACGTGGATTTGTTTGCAGGTTTTGCGGAACGCTTGTTTAAATCATCCTTTTCGTATATATGAAGGGTAAGCTATTGACTGTGCAGACGCGTAGCCAGCGGTAGTTTGTATGTGTGGGCAATATATATATACATATATATATATATATATATATATATACAAATAAATACAAAGTCTGCTCCAATGCAAAATCCTGGCTACGCGAAATTGAGTGCGATGGCCCGTGCGGCGCGAATAATATTTTCATATTTAACTATATCCTATACTTTTCTTAAACACAGAACATCATCATCGGAGAAAGAAATATTTTTGTGGCATTTATTAACAGAATAACATAATCAATTAAATGTTAATACAAACAAAACTTAAACACACTAATAATTTGATGTTCATAAATTATTTCTCTGCCTGCTTCCGTTCACCATCTGTCTTTCAATTACACTATGTCTTGTTTTCTTTCTCTCGGAATACTAATTAATATCAACAGGATTCAAGCGACGACGAAGGAATTTGTAACAAGCAACATAAATAACATTAACGGTAAATTGTTCCACTGTTGGTCGCCAGGTGCTGCTGCTTGCGCAACCGGAAACGCCGGTAGGGCGCCATCCAGGTGGCAAGACTGGGTCTTGTATCTGCCTTCTGAGTTTCTGTGCGGGGTTCACGTGTTGATCATTTTCCGTATGAAATCTGTAATATGAAACACACATGTATAACAAATTTACAACAGGTCTACAGATTATATAATAATAATTGTAAAACTTCTGAAGCGCCTAAATCCATTTAAACATATTAAAACTCAGGCGCAACAAACAAAATCATTTAGCTACTCATACACGAAAAAGGCAAAGGTCGTCATAGCTGTGACATAGGATCATGGAACCGCCGAAATTATATGGTGGAAAAGCAATTTCAAACAAATCTGCTTTCAATTTCTTTTGAAAGGTGTCTATAGTTTCAGAAGATTTAATCACATTAGGGAGTTGATTCCAAATTGTTAGTGCAGCCACAGAGAAACCACGTTTGCAAATATTCAGCTTAGTCTTAGTTTTAGGAACAGGGTCATGCACCTCCAGCGTCTGGGTGACATTAATCAAGCACATAGCAACACCATGGTCCATTACTGGTCGAGACAGCATTGCTGAACGAAGTGCCAAATCAGAAACATCAAACAGGTCGTCTGTTCGCAAGCTTATTTTTACGTACTAACTTACATACACTGTTCTTGGCCGATGGGATACATACTATTTACTCATGTGCGTCTTTCTGCGATAACGTAGGTTTAAAATGTCTATAATTTTATATTTGTAAAAGAGAATGTGTTTCTAAACTGTTGTCCTTTGCGCGTATTGTGTCTATCACAATCACACACCTTACTACGACACTTGGTCAGGACAACTTACTATTGCAAGGTAATAACTGACGGGGTGGATGGGGTATGAGAATCATTCTAACTGACGCTGGGATATGAGAATCATTCTAACTGACGTAGGGTATGAGAATCATTCTAACTGACGTTGGGTATGAGAATCATTCTAACTGACGTTGGGTATGAGAATCATTCTAACTGACGTTGGGTATGAGAATCATTCTAACTGACGTTGGGTATGAGAATCATTCTAACTGACGTTGGGTATGAGAATCATTCTAACTGACGTTGGGTATGAGAATCATTCTAACTGACGTTGGGTATGAGAATCATTCTAAATGACGGGGTGGGTGGGGTATGAGAATCATTCTAACAGACAGGATGGGTGGGGTGTGAGAATCATTCTAACTGATGGGATGGGTGGGGTATGAGAATCATTCTAACTGATGGGGTGGGTGGGGTATGAGAATAATTCTATCCTATACTAATAGGTAAATGTCGGTAACTAACCAGCCGGTAGATTAAACAATATTTAGTGGCCCACGACCGGAGTTAACCAATGCTTCGATGTCGATTCTACGCGACCCGTTGGACTGACTCTAACGTACTTGACGTACCGTAGTAGAAGATCTTTCCTTCCTGGTCGACTTCTGCCGTCTTGAGCAGTTCTGCCAGGTCCTCCTTGTCCACCGGCTCGCCCAGAGTCTGCAACGCCTGCAATCACAGTCGAGTGGGTTATGAACAAGTAAAAAGGTTCGTTCTTTCATAGTACTGTGTCCAGTACTTCGGACTGTTCAAAGCACTTTCCATATTCCTTCCAACTAGACCTGTTCAATGGAACACAATCTCGACTTCTCTGTCATTGGTGTGTCATGGAAATAATGTCCCAGGTAATAGGGCAATGGATATTTGCATTTAGAAAATAATTTAATTTAACAACAGATTTGAGCACTTATGTAGAATTCGGACCCACCTCAAGTGTGCCGTTATTACCGTATATGTGCCTACATTGGATACCTGGTACTAACTCTAATCCTAACCCTAATAAATCAGCATTCTCAAGTATATTTATGTGTTACAGATATTGCATTTTGAGACCCAAATAGTGCTCCGATTTGGCCTCGATTTGTGCCAGCCGCAAGCGCAGCGACCGTGTGTTACTGCGCTAAGGTATTATCTCAGTGAAATGGTCTGTCCCCAGGTCTGTCTAAACAACCACAACTGCACAACGAATTGACTCACACTGGTGACGACAAAACAGTAACCTGATGGGACGTTAACATGTCTGCACCAAGTCACACAGAGCACGTACTTCCTTGAACTCGCTGGCGAGGATGTAGCCGTCGCCCTCCTTGTCGAACACCTTCAGTGCCTCCTCCAGCTCCTCCTCCATCTCAGACTCGCTCTTGAGGCCGCGTGTCCCCAGAACTCGCACGAACTCCTCCAGACTGATGGTGCCGTTCTCTGTCGACACAAACACACGACTTAACCGTGAACACATCCAGACTGATGGTGCCGTTCTCTGTCGACACAAACACATACTTAACCGTGAACACATCCAGACTGATGGTGCCGTTCTCTGTCTACACAAACACACGACTTAACCGTGAACACACCCAGACTGATGGTGCCGTTCTCTGTCGACACAAACACACCACGCTACCGTGAACACATCCAGACTGATGGTACCGTTCTCTGTCGACACAAACACACCACTAAGCCGTGAACACACCCAGACTGATGGTGCCGTTCTCTGTCGACACAAACACACGACTTAACCGTGAACACACCCAGACTGATGGTGCCGTTCTCTGTCGACACAAACACACGATTTAACCGTGAACACATCCATACTGATGGTGTCGTTTTCTGTCTACACAAACACACGACTTAACCGTGAACACATCCAGACTGATGGTGCCGTTCTCTGTCGACACAAACACACCACGCTACCGTGAACACATCCAGACTGATGGTACCGTTCGCTGTCGACACAAACACACCACTAAGCCGTGAACACACCCAGACTGATGGTGCCGTTCTCTGTCGACACAAACACACGACTTAACCGTGAACACATCCAGACTGATGGTGCCATTCTCTGTCGACACAAACACACGATTTAACCGTGAACACATCCAGACTGATGGTGCCGTTCTCTGTCTACACAAACACACGACTTAACCGTGAACACATCCAGACTGATGGTGCCGTTCTCTGTCGACACAAACACACCACGCTACCGTGAACACATCCAGACTGATGGTGCCGTTTTCTGTCGACACAAACACACCACTTAACCGTGAACACATCCAGACTGATGCTGCCGTTCTCTGTAGACACAAACACACCACTTAACCGTGAACACATCCAGACTGATGGTGCCGTTCTCTGTCGACACAAACACGACTTAACCGTGAACACATCCAGACTGATGGTGCCGTTCTCTGTCGATACAAACACACTACACTAACTGTGAACACATGAGTATACAGGTACGTACGTCCTGTGTTGTACGTGTGTGTGTGTGTGTGTGTGTGTGTGTGTGTGTGTGTGTGTGTGTGTGTGTGTGTGTGTGTGTGTGTGTGTGTGTGTGTGTGTGTGTGTGTGGGTGTGGGTGTGGGTGTGTGTCTGTTTGTGCGTGTATATATATATATATATATATATATATATATATATATATATATATATATATATATATATATATATATATATATATATATCCTTATTTCTCAGGAGGTGACATCAACAGCACCACCACGGAGTGTCCGACCACTGAGCCAGTAGTCGCGGCCCGTACCGTTGAGTTCGGCCGAGGCGGCGAGCGACTGTATCTCTCCCTCGGACGGGTTCTGTCCCATGGCCCGTAGCGCCAGCCCGAGCTGGTGGGTCGTGATGGCGTTGTCCGCCTCGAACATCGTGAACGTCTCCTTCATTTCTGAAACACATTACGACCGTGACCACGTCAAAACTGGTGCATATTATAAAGGAAGGCAATCTGTTAATCTACCCCGAATTATATAATTAACGAAGTAATTATTTGACAGCACATCTGCTGTGTTGGAAGTGGGTAAAACGGAAATCGTTCAACATCAAAGGTTATTGTGATAAGCTCAGTCCGCCGCGGCAATATTACCAATAACACTTATTTTTACGACATTCCTAAGGAGTAAGGGTTATGAAACACAACATGAGCAGAATTAAATTTTGAAAGATCTTAAGAATATTATATTAATTGTGTCGTCATCACACCTACTAGCTCAGACATCAGCGAACACAGATGTGGCTTAATTAACCCTGCCCTTGTTTCTGTCATAAAGAACGTGATCCATTTTTCTAGCTTAACGGACATCGTTGCCAGATAACACGCCACGTGTGAATAGATGAATTGCTACTCTTTAAACGTTCTCGCCAGAGGCAATTGTTAATGTAGGCCTGATCTACGCGAGTAGAAACTGTACCTTGTACTTGGTTCTCCGTCAGGTTGTAAGCGGCCATCCATTCCTTGTCTTTCTCCTCATTGTTGTCTTCCTCCATCGTGACTCAGTAGCGGCTGCAACAACGAGCACAACACTGTGACTAGACATATCTGATCAATGCAGGAACACAACAGTCACACACACGCCGCCAGGTGTCATCTATTAATAATTGATCTTCCTTTGCAACCATAAAGCTTAAGACTGAATAAGAAGCGCATGTGTTGTGCGTACATATGTATGCATGTATGTATGTGTGTGCGTGCGTGTGTGTGCGCGCGTATGTGTGTGTATGATGTATATATGTATGGATGTATGCATGCATGTATAAACGTATAATGTAGGTATGTATCTATGTATGTATTTGTGTGTCTACAATTATATATAATATATATATATATATATAAATAATATGTATGTATGTATGTATATATGTGTATATGTATGTATGTATGTATGTAAGGATTGGATGCATGTATGTATTATGTATATATGTATACATGTATGTATGTATGTTTGTATGTGTCTGTGTATGTATGTATGTATGTATGTATGTATGTATGTATGTTTGCATGTATGTATGTATGTATGTATGTATGTATGTATGTATGTATGTATGTATGTATGTATGTGTGTATGTATATATGTATGTATGTATGTCATATGAATGTATAATGTAGGTATTTATCTATGTATGTAATTGTATATATACAATTATATATATATATATATATATATATATATATATATATATATATATATATATATAATGTATGTATGTATGTATGTATGTATATATGTATGCATGCATGCATGTTTGTATCATACATACGCATTATGCGTGTATATAAATTATATATATATATATATATATATGTGTGTGTGTGTGTGTGTGTGTGTGTGTGTGTGTGTGTGTGTGTGTGTGTGTGTGTGTGTGTGTGCGTGCAATGTGCGTGCGTGTATGTATGAGGACAAGGTTTAACTGAAGCGTGGGAAACACGAGTAGAGGACTGTGAAGTACGGCCGCCGTGCTACTCGTAGTGTTGGAATGAGGCGACACGCACCAATCGATCCCTCAACCACGGGGGCGGCTACGGCGAACCCGTCTTTTGTGAAGCTCCAGAAGTTAACTGTCTATTGTCACTACGGGGCCTAAAGCCGCACTACACACACTAACTGCTCATTCACTATTGATATTAGTCTAATTAAAATGCTCGCAAGAGTGCACGCACTTTGGCTCAGGACGTATTTATGCAATCGACTTATCGCTCCCGATCAATTAATCCAACTACAAATAGCAGATGTCGAAACAACGCAACGTTGGCGCTGTGGCATCTTACCGGGTGATCAAGAAACGGCCGGCGTGCGTGTGCGTGCGTGCGTGCGTGCGTGCGCGCGCGTGTGTGTGTGTGACTATTTTGTGCGTATGTGATTGTGATTTCGAATGGAGTGGATGCGCGCTCCCGTGTGTTTTTCGTAATATATATATATATATATATATATATATATATATATATATATATAGAATAATATCGTAATATAATACTGTTTTACATTTATAACTTCTTTTATGTCTCTTCCGAAGACGGTAAACGTAAGGACAAAAAAGCTGCTGAACGAACCCCGTCACTCTACCGTTCGACCACCGCCGACAAACATGACCACCGAACTGATCCATATGATGTGAATGTGTTCACTCGACGTTTGGATTGTATGTGCCCCTCTGAATTTTCAATATGTTGCTTATTATCACTAATGTGATATGGTGTCCGGTATACAATTTTGGAAACATGTTTGTACAACACCCATCTGTAACGTAAGTCTATTTTATTGATAATATACTTTACCCCGGAATGATTTAACAATGGCTGCGAAATACGTTTGCGTCCCACTGGAAAACACAGTCTATGAGAAGAACGTATGGTTTGCTGTATGGAGTCCTCTCCAAAATAAGAGACAGAAATACTGGCTTCTCAACGCGTCATCCAGGTTCCACGCAAGTATAATACAGTAGGCCCTACTATACTACTCGCGCAGCATATTATTATAAATATCTAGTAACACTACTATGACATGTTGCACGCTGAAGACGTTATGCCTGACCGTAGTTTTACACGATAACAACTGTTGACTATGTTTCGATGAAACATTTTACACATTACTCGTAGTCAGCGACGTTAAACAACTCAAACTTTACACCCCACGCGTCGTTGTAATACAACCGAACACCAAACCTCTCTCTGCGGGTCTGCACCCACTCGAGCAGCTTAACGCCGATAAATCCCCGAGTAGCAGGGCTTAACATGCTCAAGCAGGTGTGATCTCGTCTGCCAAGTCGAGCGTGACGAGCCATTGAGAGATCAACACCAGTCACGGCTCATGCACATTTTATCCTGGCGACGGCTTTGTTGGCGGACTTTTTCTTGAGCGGCTCAAGTGACGCGTATAACACAGGGACTCGTGCTTACGTCGCAACTGATTGTAGTGATTATATCTTTACGTATCGCTACTGTAGTGTGTCGGCAGTAACAATTGTGCAGTGGTCACGCATCATGGCGACTTTTAGTGCATTTCCAACTGGGCAAATCTCCCGCAAATGAGATCTGTTAATGCGAAAAAGGTGCGATACCCGAAGTAGCAACACAAATCGCGCAATGGGAGGGCGTATTGATTAGTACATACAGTGAGTGTACTATAAACGCATTAGATGGTAGAATGGTGGTACTTAACCATGCAGAACCACACCGAATACACGATACTGTATTCTCATTATCTCGACGGCTAATATTGTATTTCTTAGCTACTTTTATCAAACACGTCAGTTATGTTGTCAAGTAAACTCTCATTGTAAACATGACTGTATTCGCTATCGTGTGTGTTGGTTTAACGTCGCTGTTCTGTTACAAATACGTGCATTTATACAGACGTGAGACAGAGTCGTTGCTTCCCAGGACAGAACTTAGGAATGAAAATACGCAACATTTCCGCACCCACTATGTAGGGGGAAATGAATGCGTGAATGAAAATATATTTACACAAATATGCATTAAAACAGAATACACGTACTAAACCAGAATCTGCCGATATTTGAAACGCTGGTTTCCAAACAAAACGATGGGCGTGAGTTACCACGCCCATTTTTGGAACCATCACGTGACAAACAGATACACACACGCACATAGATATATACATACACAAGCACATACATACATAACTACATACATAACTACATACATACATAACTACATGCATATATACATACACACATACACACATACATACAGTAAATACACACATATAAAGATACACATACATACATACATACATACATACATACATACATACATACATACATACATAACTACATACATACATAACTACATACATATATACATACACACATACACACATACACACATACATACAGTAAATACACACATATAAAGATACACATACATACATACAAACATACATACATACTTACATACATACTTACATACATACATACATACATACACACATACAAACATACATAGAGACACATATATTCATATATATATATATATATATATATATATATATATATATATATATATATATATATGTATATATATATTCATATATATATATATATATATATATATATATATATATATGTATATACATACATTCATACAAACACACATACATACATACATACATACATACATACATACATACATATATACATACATACATACATACACACATACAAACATACATAGAGACACATATATTCATATATATATATATATATATATATATATATATATATATATATATATATGTATATATATATTCATATATATATATATATATATATATATATATATATATATATATATATATACGTATATACATACATTCATACAAACACACATACATACATACATACATACATACATACATACATACATACATACATGTATGGATATAATGTGTGTGTACAGTATCACGGTGTGTACGCGTGGGCGTGTACAGCACCAGTGCACACACAACTGGTATTGACACAACCTTTGTGCGAACTTCGAATGTGACAACAGACCGCGCGCACCTATGCCAGTCAGACCAAACTTGCTGCAAAGTACCCGCCAACTACAACTCTCGGGTAGCAGCGCTCTAACTCGGACTAACCTAGTCAACCCTCCGCGTGACACAACACACATTAATGTTGAGAACTCACCTCAGTGGCTGGTCGACCTGTCCTCCCGGTCCCACTCACACGGCTGTCTCGAGCGCCGAGAGCGAGACGCCAACGAGCCGCCGAGCGAGTGTTGCTAAGAAACTCGTCAACAACCCAGGGCTGGCTGGCCGGCGTCGCTGCGCCTGACGCCAATCACACAGGCCGTGGCGATAGCTCCAGGCGGTCGGACCACAGGGAACATTGTGGATCACTGGGCGCCGGCGTCATACACCGTACGTCACTGCCGACTTCGTGGATCCAGCAGTGGCCCGTGAGGTGGTTCAGGACCCACACGACATAAATAAAGCAAACACCGCACGATCGCAGCCATCGCATACCCAGGACGTAGACTGTCGCGACATATAGACTTGTCATGAATGTTCGAAACTGCCACGATGCCACTCGTGGCAACGCATTCAGGTGACACGTCAATAAGAAACGGCTTGGTTTATCGTCGAGAGTCTAAGCCACTATGGTGTATAATTATATGTAACCCTGTCTTCAAATACATCTGGGTCCAAAAGGCCTGTGAAGCATCCCCTGCCACTTGATATTGTTGACTTGATAAGTTATACATATATATATATATATATATATATATATATATATATATATATATATATACACGCGCTAGGCTAACAAGCCCCCTAGACAAGCATTGCAAGCTAGGGCTGTTTGCCATGCAAACTATCCCTGTCTGATGCCCTATGGGAAGTATGGGCGTTAAGCCGAGTCGAACTGGCAACTGACTTAGCCAGTCGCGACTGGTTCAGCCGTGAGAACAGCGCAAATACTCGCCCAGATTTGAAAACGGATACACAATTTCTGGGAATCCCGTTCGCTCACTCGCACGAGCGGTTGAATGGTTTTGGGTATTCGGATATTTGCGTTCACATCTCAAACACTGCATGTAACACTAGCAGCGTGTGGCTGATATCACCCAACATTGGTGGGCGATTTCATTGGCAATGGGATCAACCAGGAGTTCTGCTTGCTGCTTCTGAGGTATTCAGCAGCAGCGACCCCTGGCGTGCGAGGATGCCCTAGATCGTGTAGTCTCGCTTAACCGACTGTCGGTCGGCTGCGTAACTACGCCGAGAAGACTTTGCCGGCTTTTGAATATTATCCGTGTGGGCTAAACAATGCTGCCACCTCACGCATACTGGTTAATCCTGCTGTAATTCCTATTTTATAAACAACTGGAAATTTGTATTTCTATTTATTTTGTGTTAATATAAGTTTAATTTTGAATTTTATAATACCGCATTATCTGATAAAAAGTTATCCTTATTGAATTTGTTATTTCAAATTCGGCCTGAGAACCAATCAGCGTCTCTACCCTAATCTGGGTCCATTATAACGTTTTGACAACGTTTTGTCACCTCCTGTAAATTGTGTGATATATAAACTCTAGTGTTCGTTTATATATAGTAACTAAGGTTATCTAAGTTTTTGGTAACATCTTTCTCGTCATTGCACGCATTCCTTATAGCGAGCGACACGTTTACCTTCTTATATAATGAATGATGCAGATAGTTCAACAAAGCTACACGTTGTTTCATCTGACAGTGGTGTTATTCCGAAATAGTTGTTTGCTCGGGTCAGAAAGAAGCAGAACAATTGCTAGCAATAACCTAAACATTAATAAATATGTGCGTGAGTGATTGATATGACGGTATTGCCAGTTTTTGCAGCAAGTACACCAAAAAGTTGGGCCATTAGCATGCCCTTTTTGCAGTTGTAGCACAGGCCACGCCTATGGCTATTGCTAATATGCCGCTCTCTATTAGGTAAAACTTAGCAATAGCTATAGCGCAAAACAAAATACCCCAAGATACTGCGTTTAGTTTTAGTTTGGTGTTTCAGTTGTGCTGCCACCTTGCGACCGTTGTAATATAAACATTAAACAAGCGAAAAGCAGTTTGCTAAAATTGTAGCCCTACAACTCTTTGGACGTTTATAAGTAACCAATACACCACTCTAATGATTATGACGAATATCTAATGTGAAATTTAGCTAAATCTCAAAAGCAAACAGAATCGGGCGACCACCAGCCAGAAGGCCAATTTCTTTTGTATTTCTATTGGGCCTTAAAAATGGTGGCTGTGCCTGTGTGTGTCGGACTCCGAGTGTAAGTTGTACGTATTGGAATCCGTCAAGTTTTACTTATAATCCACTCACACATAAACCTACTTACCTATGTGTTCAACATGTAAAATCTCAACTTCTACGTACGCATTTTCATTGCATCAACTTGCAACAATAAATAAAACATAAAACAAACAAATTAATTATGTGAGCGATATTCCAAGGACTCGATGCTCTCAGATAAAATAGTTAAGATTTGGTCGCTAGATGGTGCTAGTGAAACGCATTTTTTAGCATGTCAAGCGGCACTGTTACATCAATACACACCTCCCCGTTCAACGTTTCGACCGCGTGCATTTGCTTATGCAGGACCCATTCTGTGGAACAAACTTCCTACGAATATGCGCAATAACAGCAATCTTCTGTAATAAAAAATTAACAGTGTTATTTTCCACCTATGGTGTCTTACCCAGCGGATATTATATTATTTTAGCTCACTTTTTATATCTTATCAATTTTAGTAATATTATTATTGTTTTTAATATTGTTGGTATTAGTTTTTTATTTCACACATCTATTGATACTTTTAATATACGTTTAAGTATAATGTAAATATATACTTTAAAAAAGATTTATTCATAGAATATTTCATACAGTTTTCAATGTTTTACAGCGTGCCATTACTATTTTATTATTAGTATTGTTATTTAATTAGTGTGCGCAGATATATTATTATAACTTTCAGGTATTTGGAAGTATACACTCGTAAACGGGATTGGTGTCAAATTTAAGTTATACTATTATTATTATTATTAATGTATGGCATTAGAACTTGTGTTGCTAGTTTAAAAATATCGCGTTTGATTGTTGTCCTATCCGTGGGGGTATCTGCTGTACTAACTAGAAAAAGGTTTTTTTCGCAACCATCCTAAAATAATTATCACGTACCATTTATCTTCCGCATCGGTTGCGTACAAATAAAATAATTATTTCTCATGCAGTGCAGGGTTGCTATTTGGTCATTCCATTGTTTTTCCTGTCGGAAGCCTGCCTGGTGATCCCATAGTTTTGAGTCAACTGTTGTTCTCAACCTATCTAGGATAATCGAATTTAGCACCTCCCCTGGTACAGGCATAATTCCCCTATAAGTTTTGCATTCTCAAAGACCTCCTTTTTTAAATTTTGACCATATATCCGTCTTTCCACTCTTCTTGTTTGTCCTCTTCATCACAGAATTCCTCAAATATTCTGTACAACAAATCTATTGATGTGTTTATATCTGCTTTCAAAGCTCCTGCTGGTGTTCCACCTGGTCCTGCGTATGTCCCATTATTCAGTGTCATGACGGGTGTTGTGATCTCTTCCCTCGTTTTATTGTCGCTGGTCACTTCTAGTCATTCCACTGCAGGTTATCTATCGGCAATGTTCACTGGAACTGGCCGGTTGAGTAATTCTTCAAAGTATTCTACCCACCTTTTCATGCGTTCCTTTATTGATGTGAATGTATTTCCGCTTCTGTCTCTGATTGGACTTTTGATTTGCTTATACGTTCCAATTAACCATTTACTAGTGTTGTACAGTTCCTTCATATTTCTCTTGGACGTTTGTCTCTTCTGCTGCTTGTCTAGCCATGTTATCTGTGGAGCTTCTTTAGTCTCTGCTTATACTTGACCGGACGTCTCTGTTTGCTTGAGAATATTCTTCTTATGCTGCGACGTTTGCATACGTTACATAGCTCTACTCTCAACACCACGAAATGTCTACAACACTACCCCTTAACACTGCGAAGTATGTACCATGTTACGTCTAGACACCGCCAAAATGTCCCACACTGATA
>OZ024864.1:4471922-4474422 GCA_964017155.1 Oasisia sp. SBJ-2009 | reverse complement strand
CGTCGAGGGGACACAGTCACCGCCTGGGGGTCGGCTTCCCTCGCTACATGACCCGCACTGTTCCCTGCTCAGATCTCACGGCACATTTTCCGTTCGTGCATCATGACGTCATCAAAGGTGGTTTTGTAAATGAGACACTGCGACTCGGAGATATGACACTGTATTCACTGGTGCTGCCACCTTGCGGCGGCAGCGGCGCCAGGTCTACCAAGAATGCCCGGAGGAGGCGCTAACCGCAGAAAAGTACGTCACGTGATCTCATGAAGGTGTATTTCAATCCGTCCGCGCGCTGCATGCTGGGAATTTTTCTGCTCGGCGACACCACTGAATGCCCTGCGTGTCAGTTCACCTTCTTCACCGTGGCGGCAAGTGCACCGCACAATATGTCACGTACAACCATAACGTACTTAGTTGCATCTGGGTTCATTTTACGGTAACCTGGGAGATTACGACCCCTGAGAAAATACGCCCCCACACCCGCCTACATTGTATCTACTAGACTAGGGTAAACGAATTACATTTTGAAAATTACGTCGCCACCTAGTATTAGCGATCGCAAGACTGGACACTGTTAAATTATGTTCACAGTCCTACGATATTGTTTTACTGCAGTGAATAGAAAATACAAAACGCGGTTTAAAAAATACACAGGCAAAGCGACATCACAATTTAGGGTATTCTGGCTACACGTACACGTGGAAAACACATACAGGTGTCCACTAATTTATAATTGTATTATATATTTGGAGAGACCTACGGTTACTCCGCTGACTTATTCCAAGCCATTCAATATACATTGCGAAAATGGCTCGCTGTTGCCAGCGATGCTATTTTATATGATTGCTGTGATAGTGTTGACGTGACAGCGTTGCCGTGATTCTGGTCGATGTCTTAGCACAAATTGGAAGATGTCATATGCATTTCCATGGACGACCAATCATCTTTGATTACAAACAAAACGTTATTGGGGATAATATGTCAAAGTATTGTACTATCTTCAAGTACGTTTGTTTGTTTGTTTGTTTGTTTGTTTGTTTGTTTGTTTGTTTGTAAACATGCGTTTGTGTATGTTTTGTGTTCTTAGTAAAACACGTGTTTTTAGTGTAATATAAAACAAATATCCTTACCTATTACTTCATTTATATATTATACACACGTGACACTGAAGTTGTTTATACTATTTGATATCACAACATCAACAGTTTATATCTGTCTTTTGTGTTTTGGTTTTGTGAGCTGAATAAAATCACATGCATTTTGTTCATTCTAATTGTAAGCAAGTCCACCAGACAGAATGTGAACAGAAATATACTTAGTAGACCGATCGACGCACAGCTTAAAATGCACTTACTGCTTGCAAGATCGTCGAGAGTACACCATATAGCCTTCAAGTTTCCGTGACAGTTTGGTTTTGTGTAATTTTTTTATACAAAATGATTAAATACAGGTTTCCATGGCCGGCACGTAAAGGTTTGAACCCAAACTTTGGATATTCGAATGTAATTATATAAGAACGGTTATCGTTTTATGTCCACGTACACGGCATTGGTTTCTATGGTTACTGTTATCGTGGAACAGACACAGACAAAACACCATGGAGACGTCTTTATCTTACCAATTGGTAGATTATAGTCAACTGTATAATATTATTATTACGTTCACATTTCTTATTATATTTAATGTTTGCTTAGGTCACATTCGTATATTATGCAGACGGTAAAATACAATTATGTGACAAAATTGTAGTAGTAACGATACACGTGGGTACTCGTGAGTTCCGAATCGTCTTGGCTGTAACAAGCTGGTTTCGGCTTGTCATTTCCTACGCGCCGCTTCACCTTCCAAATAATGAAATCGTGCCCGGTTTTCTTGCTGTGATCGCCAAACACTACATCGTCGCTGCGTACTTATATGCAAACAAATCGGCCAAAGATGGACCTGTGGCTTTGATTGATCGAGACTTGTGTTTTGATGCGCAGTGTCTCTTTGTGCTCTGTGAAAGTGACCACCGCAGACTCTTGTCGAACTTGCCGCCGACGGACACGCCAACTTCATCATCTCTAACCTGCTTTTTCTGCAGGTATCTTTCCGTGGAAGGATGTGAATATTAAAGGTTGCTTACTAACAATTATCGTATATATGTTAGCCGTACATTGCAATAATTTGTTTAATTTTATTTGTTTTAATGCGTTTCAACATTTTTTGCGACAGCTACGCTGCGTCGCCTATCGACTGGCTGCTACATCGATTGTAAACATGTCGCTGAGTCAAACCGGATGCACGGAGACACGCCCCCTGAGCACAATGGCGGCGACCTGTGTCGAAAGTAGCTCTGTTTCAAAAACATATATAAAAAATATACCGTGACGCTGTTCTTATAAAATTATGGTGACAAGTACTGTAAATTATATGTTCTTATGTTTGGGCTGTGGTTGTTCGGCCGCTTCACTCCCCCTTTAATACTTTCGAGTCGAATTTCAGAGTTTGGAGATATAGATAG
>OZ024864.1:4456922-4466922 GCA_964017155.1 Oasisia sp. SBJ-2009 | reverse complement strand
AAACATCGTATTCAGGATGTATTCGCCGGTGGTCGGCTAGTAGATCGTTAATGTGCTGTGATATTGTACATAAATCGTTCAGCTACACGGTGGCGACGACTAGCGGTGGAAGTCGGACCCGTGTTTCTCACTACTTCTACATGTACATAGACGTATGGTTTTTAAGCAGCTGATGACATTGAAATCCATGTAGCAATTCGAATGGTGACCGCACAAGAATCGGAAATGATGTACTCAGAAGTGACGTCACTGCACACGTTTTCGCACATATGGAATCGTAGCATGCACACCCGCACACGAATAATTTTAATTTTTATAATATGATGTACCTACAATATATTTGTTTTATAAAAGGCAGTTTACAGAGCACACTTGGAAAAAATGCATTGTACATACATACCGTACACACATGTACCACACACACACACACACACACACACACACACACACACACACACACACACACACACACACACACACACACACACACACACACACACGCACACACACACACACACACACACACACACACACACACACACACACACACGTAGATTACTTGAACACACACAATAAAACACACACACAAAATTATTGGCACATACACACCGACGCACGCACAAATAACATCCTGAATTGTTCAGTAATGTTCTTACGCAAACATCTCTTAAGGCTTTGCGTTGTTGGTGCAATGTAGTGCAAACTGCATGACGTTTTAATATACACTGTTCCATATTATTGACGAGTATAAACTCGACGTTGTTGTTTTTGATACGGATACTGTTAACCGGATGTATTGTGATGTTTACAAGAACGTTCAATGAGTTGAAATAAAACCTCCGTTTTGTTAGCACATTTTATGATGTTCAATCGTTTTCATTTACTTTTATACTGTAAGATTACACGTTTTTCTGATGCCCCATGTCCTATGCGGTTGCAGTGCATGTGACCTAGTAGCACTGCGCACTACTGGAAGTTCAGGGCACATGTTTATGAATAGTCGTCGCAATAATTGGAGTATGTCTGAATGCTCCCCACACAAGTCGGCGTGATGTTCAGTTGAATAGCTTCACTGACCGGACGGAGATGTATAAAGCACCGTGTACAGAGTATACTATCTGGACTACATAAACATTTTCATTTACCTTTATAAAACGATTGTATGCGGTCGTCTGGTTTGTGAGTGGTTGAAGTATCTGTATGAACAGAGTATTTGTTTAATTTATTTACCCTGCATGGTTGAGTTGTCTATGTGAAGGGGTACTTTTGCATGATGTACTTCTACCTCGGTGGTTGAGTTGTTTATTTCTCCTTCTGTGCATTCTTCTGTTGCACGTTATCTCTTGATGTCAATTCTCACGAAAGTATAATACATAGAGGTCTGAATGGGGGGGGGGGGGTTAGGAGTTCGCTATATCATAACAATGATATGGCGCCGCTGATCGTCACTTATTGGTACATTAGTGGCATATATAAAACAGAACAACAACGCTGTCCGTATTAACAAACCCACTAGACCATGGTTGTTGTGATATGAAGCTAGTCTACCTTAAATGTAGGACATTAAAGTGTCTATCAGAGGTGAGAGAGATGAAGTGTCTGGCAAGTGTCTGTTTACGTGAGTGGATGTCTATGCTGCAGATTGGGCGGTTGTCGTTGCCCATTGCACCCGTCTTAGTTGTCGTTGCCCATTGCACCTGTCTTGGTTGTCGTTGCCCATTGCACCTGTCTTGGTTGTTGTTGCCCATTGCACCCGTCTTGGTTGTCGTTGCCCATTGCACCTGTCTTGGTTGTCGTTGCCCATTGCACCTGTCTTGGTTGTCGTTGACCATTGCAACCGTCTTGGTTGTCGTTGCCCATTGCACCGGTCTATATTGTCGTTGCCCATTGCACCCGTCTTGGTTGTCGTTGCCAATTGCACCCGTCTTGGTTTTCGTTGCCCATTGCACCTGTCTTGGTTGTCGTTGCCCATTGCACCCGTCTTGGGTGTCGTTGCCCATTGCACTGGTGCTGTTCTGATGCCCTTTGCTGTTGCGACGGTCAATGATATACATATTGAGGGCATCACAGATTAGTGTAATCGTTGCCGTTGTCTTGACTTTAAGTTAGTCATGTGCTCTTATGTGGCTGCGAGGTAATACTGTTAGAGACTGCTTAGAGTGTTGTCACGTGTGTCGGCCACTGTTGTCAGTGTTATATGTGAACCAGCTATAATTTCCCTGTCGTGGCTCATATGCGTTCATCATTACATATGCCAATTTGACAGACAACCAACGGTGCTTTGCAAATTCGCTGGGCACATGTTATTAATGTTAACCTTCTGTTCAATGTGTGTGTAAATAATTAATTAATCTGGGAAGCATGCAGCCACAATGCAATTGCTGTATGAATACAGTTCGTAAACAACTATCCGCCTCTGTGTATAGCCAGGTACTCATCCATAGAGTCAAGTGAACTGGGGCGATGTTGAGTGGCCGAAACTACCAAGTTCAAAGCAACAGCAGGAGGTATCTAATATGGACCCTCTTGATTGTCAGTCTGATGCTATAAATACTAAACCACATAATTATTATTACTACAGTGTAATTAACCATATAGGTAACAATTCTGTGTCTGTTTAATACTCGACTTATCCCAGCTGGGTATCGCGTCAATTATATTGGTAGGTCTGCGAACACTGCGCACGGTCCGACAGTTCCTTAAACTGGCTGTTGGCTCTAACGTGTCTGTTTATATTTGTAACAGTAACTTGAATGTGTGCACCTGTTTGTAGATATTGCAGATCCAACCTCACTGCTTTGTATGAAAGGTTAGTACTGCGTAAAGCCACTAAAATCATTAATGACAATACACGTATTCCTTATAACGAGTACGTACGTCTGCCCTCGTCCAGAAGGTTCACAACCATCACATCTAAAACATATAGGAATGTTTATTCCAATGTCTGTACGACTTCTCAACGACAAGCACCTCAGACGTTTCCGTGAGAGACACGTCGTTCATTATGTGTGTATGTTTATTTTATTTGTTATATGTGAAAGGACGACCACAATTATAACTACAATTTACAATTATATTATAGATTAGTCTTTTATTTTATTATGATTAAGGTTTACATACTGTTTTAATAATGAACTTATCTGTGTTTATATACTTTTTTTTACTCCTGTAGTTTTTTTAGGGGGGGGGGGACGAACGCTGCAAACGAATTTCTCGGTCCGGGACAATAATGTTTTGTTTTATTGTATTGTATTGTATTGTATTGTATTGTATTGTATTGTATTGGAATCGTCTGTTACCATATTCACATCAACACATTTTAGCTAATCTTTTAGCCACTATACACACTGAGTTTTACTTATTATATCGTGCCACTGTATGTAGGATTTTTATTGTAGCTATCTATTTTATTAAACATGTTATTCTTCACAGTGAGTCTTTTAAGCGTGAATGTATGTAGAAACCTCTCTATGAATATATATATATATATATATATATATATATATATATATATATATATATATATATATATATACCATGTTTTTTTCTCTGGCAACGGAGGTTGAATAAATTATAAGTATTATTCTAAATAGACCGCGTACACACGCACGCGCGCGCACAGACACAAGCACACACGTATTTGTGTCGACTTGGTGGAGTTGCCACCGTGGGCAGAACTAGACCCGCCTTCACTTCACGCGCCTGGTGAGTCATGTCACCGCGCCACCTGGCGACCACGTGAGCGGTCAGCAAGTAGCCGGCGAACCGTAGACTTGACAAACTGCTTCGCGACAGTCGGATTAAACCATGGTAAGTCCACTTGCCGATTCTAGGCTGTCGTCCGCTTAATTATCAGTTTAATCATCAGTGGCTTAGTTGGCTGAAACTTCGCTTTAGTTCGGGAGAGTTTCGACGCGAAATCGTCGGCTGAATGGGGACAGGACGGCAAGGAAGGCGTTGTCCTATGACTATTGTCGGCGGGGATTCGGACTCCAGTAGTGAGCGAGGTTAAACTGTTTATACGCCGTCATGGTGAATGTTAACGTCATGTCGGCACACTATGCACGTTTAAATCCTTGTCCACTTGTGCTCGTAACGAGCCTGGTTTAACAGACTGTCCGAACTCAAGATATCCGTCGCGTTCCTAAGTGGGTTAGTCGTTACAGTCACACCGGCAGCGCGACACACGAGCAGGTAGGATATGGCTGGGGCGGGGGGGTCACTGCCAGGTAATGCGACGGTAACAGCGCAGTGTACAGTTCAGTAGCAGGAATCGCGTTAATAATGCATAATGTTTAATGAGTTGGGGCATATCTGGATAGTCGCTGACCGCTAAACCGCTTTGGTTCGGTTTGTGTACCAGCAAAATGTGATCAAATCTAATCAAATAACTCATTGAGCTAACGAGATATCTATAAAATTGTTTTTTAAAAAGTTCGATGCATTACAGTCAAAATTAAATAAATCGTAGTTATTCAAGAAGCCTCATATTTAGAAAAGTTTTCACTGTTGTTAGTTTTGGCATTTCGTGTGGCATTTGTCTACGTGGGCGGATTCTGTGACTGGACTTTTGGGATGTTGCTGTTTTTCTAACATCGTGTAGCATGCCTTTCATGCTTTGAGTACCGTTTGATAAACAGAACAGTTTTAATGTATGTCCACCTGAGAACAACTCGACACTATCCTCTCTCCTGAGTTGTGAGTGTCGCCTCGTACGACTGAAGAACGTCTACCACTCTCACTGGTGACGCACGCCACGCTCCACCGAACCGTGAAACAGCTAGTGCCAGCCCTGAATACCTGCGACTGCTCGAGCGCGTCACACTCCAGCCGTCACTGGCTACATGAATTAGAACGTCACGGTTCACTGACCATCGGCTGTCAGTAGCGGGTGAAGGGATGGGCGTGTAAAACAGTGCTCTGTCTGTCTGTCTGTCTGTCTGTCTGTCTGTCTGTCTGTCTGTCTGTCTGTCTGTCTGTCTGTCTGTCTGTCTGTCTGTCTGTCTGTCTGTCTGTCTGTCTGTCTGTCTGTCTGTCTGTCTGTCTGTCTGTCTGTCTGTCTGTCTGTCTGTCTGTCTGTCTGTCTGTCTGTCTCCCTGTCTCCCTGTCTCCCTGTCTCCCTGTCTCCCTGTCTCCCTGTCTCCCTGTCTCCCTGTCTCCCTGTCTCCCTGTCTCCCTGTCTCCCTGTCTCCCTGTCTCATGTGATACACTAGATACATGATACACCAGAACGTGATTCATCAGAGGTTAAAACGTCCAACCGTGAGAAACTGAAGGGCACCAACAACGTCAAATGTGCCAATAGATCCCAGACGAAAAATGTCATAATATTAAATAACCAAGTCCAGCAATACTAAATATTTGTATGCATATCCGACATGCGTAGTTGTTGTAGTAAGTAGCAAATTTTGGATACACCTGTAGTATAAACAATGTCCTGGATGGACAGTAATTTTTATGTTATGTTTTTACGTTTTGACTCGTTTACCTTGTTCAAAATGGGGGTGGGGGGGGGGGTTGTCGTTTGTACAATGACCGTCACCTTAATGATTTAAAGTGCTAGGCGGATCATCAACTGATCGTTGGCCTACGCGTGGAAAGTGGGTACAATGAAGTATTGCTGGGTCGACTCTCACTTGTCTCCAACAAATGGCCACCCCCGTTGACCGATGACGTCATGGTGGACATACATGCTTAATGCTCGACGAGAATACCGTAGCAATGACCAACAGTAGTGGCTCGAAGTCAACATCACGTCAACGTCATGTTGACGGAGTAACTGATACGTTTGTGTAGAGTCGGTCATTGTTAAACATCATAGTCGGTGGGTGTTAAGATACAGTCAGACACGCGGTGGGTGTTGAGGTACAGTCAGACACGCGGTGGGTGTTAAGATACAGTCTGACACCCGGTGGGTGTTAAGATACAGTCTGACACCCGGTGGGTGTTAAGATACAGTCAGACACGCGGTGGGTGTTAAGATACAGTCAGACACGCGGTGGGTGTTAAGATACAGTCAGACACCCGGTGGGTGTTAAGATACAGTCAGACACGCGGTGGGTGTTGAGGTACAGTCTGACACCCGGTGGGTGTTAAGGTACAGTCTGACACCCGGTGGGTGTTGAGGTACAGTCAGACACGCGGTGGGTGTTGAGATACAGTCTGACACCCGGTGGGTGTTAAGGTACAGTCTGACACCCGGTGGGTGTTGATGTACAGTCAGACACGCGGTGGGTGTTAAGATACAGTCTGACACCCGGTGGGTGTTAAGGTACAGTCAGAGACCCGGTGGGTGTTAAGATACAGTCTGACACCCGGTGGGTGTTGAGGTACAGTCAGACACCCGGTGGGTGTTAAGGTACAGTCTGACACCCGGTGGGTGTTGAGGTACAGTCTGACACCCGGTGGGTGTTAAGGTACAGTCTGACACCCGGTGGGTGTTAAGGTACAGTCAGACACCCGGTGGGTGTTAAGGTACAGTCAGAGACCCGGTGGGTGTTGAGGTACAGTCTGACACCCGGTGGGTGTTAAGGTACAGTCTGACACCCGGTGGGTGTTAAGGTACAGTCAGACACCCGGTGGGTGTTAAGATACAGTCAGACACCCGGTGGGTGTTGAGGTACAGTCTGACACCCGGTGGGTGTTAAGGTACAGTCAGACACCCGGTGGGTGTTGAGGTACAGTCTGACACCCGGTGGGTGTTAAGGTACAGTCAGACACGCGGTGGGTGTTAAGATACAGTCAGACACCCGGTGGGTGTTGAGGTACAGTCTGACACCCGGTGGGTGTTAAGGTACAGTCAGACACCCGGTGGGTGTTGAGGTACAGTCTGACACCCGGTGGGTGTTGAGGTACAGTCAGACACCCGGTGGGTGTTGAGGTACAGTCAGACACCCGGTGGGTGTTGAGGTACAGTCAGACACGCGGTGGGTGTTGAGATACAGTCAGACACGCGGTGGGTGTTGAGATACAGTCTGACACCCGGTGGGTGTTGAGGTACAGTCAGACACCCGATGAGTGTTGATGTACAGTCGGACACCCGGTGGGTGTTAAGATGCAGCAGGACACCCGATATGTGTTCAGGATCCTAGCTGACAATTCTACTCTTACTGATTTAGATAACACGCCGGAGATACGTTTACCAGACAGCGAAATGTAGGTCACGGTTGAGCTGGCACCGATGACTATCGTGTGGCAGCGACCGACGACAAAGTAAACGTGGACAGCCCGACTGTGAGTGTCATCGACTGACCGAGAACGAGTGGAGCGGCCTGTGGGGAAGTTGTTAAGAGAAAGACAGAGGAGTCTGGACATCTTCATTCAGACAGAACGTCAGGCTGGCCGCAGCAAAACCACGCACTTGCGATAAGTTCAACAGAATAAAAACTGACCAGGTAAAGCGGAAACCACGTCACATGTTGGTGACCAGTTGTCAGTATTGAGACAGACGACACATTGATGTGATCAGTTATCGCTGGAATGTAGATTGTGGAGATACAACGTAAATCGCCGGGTCACAGGGCACGACTAAGATAACATCTTTTAGTGTGACACGACCACTCTGGGCCTATTCAATGACTGTCACCCGATCGCAACCACCCGGTTCGGTCAGTCGGCTGACTTACTCGGCAAACGTCAACCGGAACGTTTATAACGCCGGAAAATGTAAGTGCTTCAACGGTACACACGAGACACTGCGCGGGGGCCACAGGACGCTCCGTCTGTGGCTGGTCCGTCGCTTGGCTTCGTCTCGACTCCCCGGATTGTATCACATTTATAAGCCCTAGTTCACGTCACGATGTCCGTGCCTTGCAGAAGCTTGGCCCATTCCACCGGGCGTCAGTAATATTATATTATAGACTCTATAACCGTGGAAACCAAATGTCCCACGCAGAGAATGTACTAAGAAATAAACCTTCAGGGCAATACCCCAGTAGAACTTTGCCCGAGTAATTACCAAAATCCAGAAGTCCACCAACACAAAAGTAGCGTCACGTGGGGTGGTTTGGTAGATTTCGTAGGGGAGAAATAAACTTACTACCGCTACCTAGCGAGTGAAATAATATTATGTGTTCATGCAAATAGACGCTAATACGACTTCTAGCGACGGGGTGGCGACGGGGTAGAATCAACGCTAAATGCAACACTTTGGTTGGACTTTACGAACATTTGAGATCATCGCTGAAATGACAGAGGAAGAATACGACAGTGACGTCTGATTTATCAACGATGCCACGTGACCCGGAAGTCCCGCTGGGTCCTTGTGAATATAGCCTTAGCGACGGTCGAAGCAGTGAAACGTGTCACACTCGATTGCCGTTCTCTCTTGTCCCCACAACTGTTTACATAGAATACAAGTTTTTATTCAATTTCACATGTGTATTGGTGGATGCGTCTGGTAGTGGCTCGAGCATAGGACGTAAGACCACAATAAGGTGTTTGTCCAGGATCCAGGCAACTCAGTGTCTGGTTTTAGCAGAAATTAATGGGTGTCATGTTAGAGATTGGATTGTGGGAAAATTAAATAGTAGAATGTCACAACTTGCTTACAAGACGTGTGTGAATGAAGGCTAATTTATGTCTGAACATGTGAATACCATAGTAGAAAAACCTGGCAGGCAATGAAAGAAATGTTATAATGGCCGCCTATGGGGAACTCAAATGTGGTGTTACGTCATAGCATTCTCAGTTGGTAGAATCCGCGTTGTAGTAATTTCGCTGCCATTTGAAGCTTTAATAATGTCATTCATATTTTGCTACTTCGGTTCACTGAGCCAGGGTAATGAGTAAACAAACGGTACACAATGAATTCGTTGCTAATTTGGTATATCTTCTGTCTATAAATAATCTCTGTGCATTGTGGACGAATGCATCACAGAGAAGGTGAAACGTTGTCCACTTGAACTTGTATCCCAGGAATAAAATGACAATCACTTGAGCCGTCAGCAGACAATGCCACTCTATGTAAGAACGTAGCCTTTATCGTTTAATTTCTTCGACATTGATGTTGCTTGTTTTGTTTTACGGATATATCACCCGCAGACAGGCTCCGGCTTTAGAGACATTGTCTTGGAACAAACAATAGATTATTCGTAATTGTCAGCATATTGTACTCTTAATGTGTACATGTAATTCATACGAAAACAATGTTTAAAAAATAATAGTTTTATTTTCCAGTCAAATACACAGTTGCTGCTGTTAAATACTAAACAGCTGCGACTATTTAGAGGCCACAGTGATAGACAGTGCTGTCTAGTAGTCTAACGATACGTCGACGTGGAAGTAACATTCAGACACCTATAGTTATTTAGCCCGAGGCAATGCTAATGGCGACATGTTCGCATTGCTTGTGACATCTGCGTGCTTTAACGAGCGACTTAATAAATCACGGCTAATTACACTTATGTCCTCGCCATATTGTACATGCAACTCATGTGTCAGGTAATGCTAATCATGTTTGATGGATGTACGTGTCTATGGTGAACAAGCAAGATTTATCCTGCATCGAAAGTTTATAAAATTATATGTCCACGTCATGTGAAAGCACTGAGTAGGCCTAAAGGGCTATACAGAATCCACCTTCGAAAGAGTCGATTTGTACAGGTTTGAAACAAATTGTTATTTTTTTGGCCAAACAGGTGTCACGACTAGATCTAATATATGGTATCCAAATACTGTTGTACTATTTCTAATAAATACAGCATTGTGTTGCCACGCTACGTTTTGATTGCAATGCACCACACCATATTTGGCGTACAACTAATGTGTGACGAAATGACAACGGTATTTGTATATTGCAGGCGGAAAGGCTGCGACAAGACCAGATCGACGGTAAGTGACCTAGCTGAAATAGTGACATACTAACTGCACGGCTCGGCTCGTCTACTAGAGGTGTCAAGAAAGCCATTAAGTTGCAACTTACGTACTGTTTTTATTCCATTCGTGTGTGTACCCCAAGACCAAACGTGTTTGGGTTCCTGCTTTTCCAACATATCGACTT
>OZ024864.1:4394422-4446922 GCA_964017155.1 Oasisia sp. SBJ-2009 | reverse complement strand
AGACTAGAGACCATCAACAGATCCGTCGGGATGGCAACTGTCATAGGTGCCAGTGGTCGCCATTACTTCCAGTCCTGGTGGTAGAGACTAGAGACCATCAACAGATCCGTCGGGATGGCAACTGTCATAGGTGCCAGTGGTCGCCATTACTTCCAGTCCTGGCGGTAGAGACTAGAGACCATCAACAGATCCGTAGGGATGGCAACTGTCATAGGTTCCAGTGGTCGCCATTACTTCCAGTCCTGGCGGTAGAGACTAGAGACCATCAACAGATCCGTAGGGATGGCAACTGTCATAGGTGCCAGTGGTCGCCATTACTTCCAGTCCTGGCGGTAGAGACTAGAGACCATCAACATATCCGTCGGGATGGCAACTGTCATAGGTGCCAGTGGTCGCCATTACTTCCAGTCCTGGTGGTAGAGACTAGAGACCATCAACAGATCCGTCGGGATGGCAACGGTCATAGGTGCCAGTGGTCGACATTACTTCCAGTCCTGGCGGTAGAGACTAGAGACCATCAACATATCCGTCGGGATGGCAACTGTCATAGGTGTCAGTGGTCGCCATTACTTCCAGTCCTGGCGGTAGAGACTAGAGACCATCAACAGATCCGTCGGGATGGCAACTGTCATAGGTGCCAGTGGTCGCCATTACTTCCAGTCCTGGCGATAGAGACTAGAGACCATCAACAGATCCGTCGGGATGGCAACTGTCATAGGTGCCAGTGGTCGCCATGACTTCCGGTCCTGGCGGTAGAGACTAGAGACCATCAACAGATCCGTCGGGATGGCAACGGTCATAGGTGCCAGTGGTCGCCATTACTTCCGGTCCTGGCGGTAGAGACTAGAGACCATCAACAGATCCGTCGGGATGGCAACGGTCATAGGTGCCAGTGGTCGCCATTACTTCCGGTCCCGGCGGTAGAGACTAGAGACCATCAACAGATCCGTCGGGATGGCAACTGTCGATGACGCCCGTCTAAATGGCAGGTGTCGTTTTCGCAAAAAGCAAAATTCGCATTTCCGTCACTGACACAAACGTGCTTGAGAATCCTCAACTTTACTAATACAAATGGAAGGTTCGGCTGATTGTGAGCATTTATCGTCGGTTCAAGTCAGTCCTGAGCGGGTCTGACACAGACCGCGTATAGAGACAGGGCATGTGCGACACAGTGTACCGTGTGTCTGTGTCGACCAAGTGCCAGGCTCTATCAGTATACACAGCACGCACGCTAGGCGGTGATGAATGTTACCGGATGAGACAGAAGTGTTCTATTATTTATTTGTTCTGTGAAATCGTCTGTTTGTTAAAGGACAAAAAAAGACTACGGTTTCGCGTCATACACCTAATAGAGTTTATACAAAGTAACAATTTCCACATATACTCAATTTATTAACGTTAACGGTTTACTCAGAATATGACTTTAAAGTCTAAAATTCTAACGAAATCCACGATGGTCTAGACGCCGCCATAGGTGAAGGGTTAACTTGGCTTGGCCATTCAGCGCGCGGCATTCTATGTCTCTGCTGAAGCCGGTCAGCTTCCTGCGACGTTGTTAAGGGTCAACAACTTCGAGTCTTCAACAGTTCGTTCAGGTGGCGTGACATCTAGCAGCTGCTTATATACGTATATCTAAATCTGTGGTTAAATATATGGTAAACTTTAGTAATTATGCCTTACTGTTCGGCATACGGTTGCAATAATAGTTTAAACAACCGGTGGTATTGAAGCAATGGATTCACATTGGTGATTTGCGGGCGACCTGTTTGGAATCCCTCCAGTCCAAGTACAGTTCACTTTGCTCGGTCCATTTTGAGGAGAAATGTTTTGAAGTAGACATGTATCATCAGTTGATGGGATGATTTCAGCGATAACAATAATAGACAACTTTATATTTACCGTCATTAGCATGTTACGCGCGTTGCCGGGTTGTAGCCATTTCATGACAACAGCCAAACCCCATGCAGGGAATCTACGCGGAGAGCGCCTCACCGTCGTGACGTCATTCTTCGTCTAAGATGGGGTAGCGCATAGTATTTGGATGGCTGGGTGTTAAAAAATATTTGTCTGGTAAACCGCTGGCTTTAAAAAATTGATTATATGTGGAAATTGTTACTTTATATTAACTCTATTAGGTGTATGCCACGAAACAGTAATTTTTTTGGCCCTTTAAGCGTTCCCGCAGCACGACTAAAATAGAGTCCATTACATTGAACGGCCACTGGTGAATTTTCGCATAGCTTAAACGTCTTTGGTTTTTGTTGTTGTTGTTGTTGTTGAGTTAGGGCAGCGAATTTATTACAGACTGTTGCTGAATATTCTGCTTGTATTTTGCAACCGATGATGGTCAACGCCACTCTAAGTCTAATTGGCCTTCTAGCATAGAACATGTAGAAGTAGCTTTTGCATTTCGTATAGCTCGATTCATTATTAAAATGTTATCAATTCGTTTGGTTTGTGGCGCCCCCTTCGGACAAATCTGACGGATGGTGAAGAAAGAGCCTTTAAACGGGAGTCGCAGCCACTAATCAGATAACTCGACTCGACTTTAGTCACATCGCCAGAGTTTTGAGAGATTGGTCACGTGATCGCAATGTGAATCCACGCTGTTTTAAGTGCACATTCTCTGTGATAACGAGCTGCTGAATATGTACCAATCATCTCCGTGTGAACTAGTTATTGTGTACGCACAAATCGTCTTACACTCCACGAGCCAAGCCTGCGAATACTTAGGTTGATTCTCAAACTGAGGGACTATTATAATCGGTGTAGTGACAACTTTTTATCTCGGTACCCACACTGTAGCATTTAGTCACGCATCAAGTAACGACATATATTGCTGCCACGATGCTATGCCTACCTGTGAATATAACCCGCTAACACCCTGGCTGCCAACATTCCGACAGTGCGAACAATGAACAATGGCCTAGCCGAACTCTCCTACAAACATTACTTGTGCAGTCGTTTCATCCGGCACACCTTCCCCGGCCCGGCACAGCCACAGGCACCACTGGGCGCTGGGTGAGGGAACGTTCTTGTCTTCTGTACAGCTGAGTGTAGACACCCGTTGTAGTTTAAATTATGTCACCTTGCTGATACAACTACCTGCCATAACGGTCCCAAAAGTACAGAACTTAGTGCCACTAATAAGGCCATCTCAAATTCAGGTACATTTTTACGAGTCACAACGATAGTTTCAGTAGTGAGGTGTCGTTGTATTTGACTTAGTATCATCCACAGTCGATGTTACGTCGATACATTGTGTCTGTTCGTATTAACGATCATCATAATTCATTATTACCACATCATTTCTACACCGCCTTTTCTCGGATTCAGCCCGTTGATAGGCGCATCTAGACATTATAACACGTACATGTAATCATGAGGAATGTTAAAACAGTGTGTATATCGTGGTAAATACGATATGAGATTTAAACTAAAAATATATTTAAACTATGTAACAATTAAGATACAAGGCACAGTTTCTAAAATATTAACATAATTACATAGATAGCTACGGCATGACAAAAAGTAAAACATTGTAATTATTATATAATTACAAAAAATATATATATATATATATATATATACTCTTATAGTACATGCTCATGAGTGTTCATAAAACGATACTAGTAAACTGCTGAATTGTTCGTTACAGGATAGCGTCTTTTGTTCTTGCAGATCATGGACGGCGTGACAAAGAGCAAGTTGTCAGGTGGGTTTTATACACACTCTGCAGTCGTCTGTGCCAACAAAACATGGCGCCCGGCGTCGAAGTGTATCCGGTGTCTCTGGGGACCAGACACGTCAGTCAAACGGCCGTACTTAATGCGTTTCGCAATGGGGTTTATACCCCGCTGCCTGTGCTCAAAGGGTCCATCCACTCTCGCGTGTAAGGGTGCTTCAAAAAGAGAAATCGGCCGCCGCCACTGATACGAAAAGTAGCAGCAGGGACATTTAAGTTCGACGTAAAAGATGACGTCAAATCATAGTTAACCCCGGCGGTTTTCACGCACGGCTACGATTTGTATTCCCTTCGTGCTCCGTCGAAACACTTGGCCGATTGTTTCGTAAAGTAGCGTCTGTGTTCGCAAGATAAAAAAGAGAGTTGTCACCACTGAAAACACGTTATACAGCATAAGTTACGACCACTTCTAGTCCATGACAGAGGACACGCCATAAATCTAGGAGCGAGTATCGTCTGCACACAGCATGGAGCGTCGTTACTTGCACAGCGTGACCAGAGCGATTGCTGCAACATAACGGTATTCTTTATCCCACCTGGTAAGGCGTGAGTAAGCCACATACAATGTCCCATTACGAAACAACCTGCTATGCAAGTTGATGAACGTATTGCAGGACAAGTTACCGCAACTATTCTTGTTGTGGGTGGAGAAAATAAATCGATACACTCTTGCTTACGCCCACTTTGTACGGAGCCAAGCACCATGGCCCGCATGTATCGCCATTACTCATTTACTGGTGTTTGATTTAAAAATTAATTTCATTGGCGCCATCCGGCGAATGGATCATGCAGTAATAGGTACGAGAAAGGTCCCCAAAACGTCATATCGAACACACGTAAGCAAATCATCACAAAGTAATTATCGTTGAATTGTCTAAAATGCATCGCCGATGATTGGTAGATTAGAACCATTGTTATAGTTCAAGGAATTAAATCAACCTAGACACACGCAAGAGTACATGGACCCCGGCGGGGTGGCGATGCACTTACAAGAGTGTAACGTTAGCGTAATAATACGTAACAGCAATAGTCAACTCCCGTTAACACGATCATCCAGTATCTTTGTTGGCAGATTCAAATACAATTTTGTGACATTCATTTTCAGCATTCCGTCCTCCGTTATATTATATTTTACGTTTCAGGGGGGTTTATTGGTTCAGTGGAAGTGTAAACATGTTATTACACAACGTTGGTGTTTCACATGTTGGATAACTGTTATTAATATCGATAGTAAATTCTCTTTGCGACGTTGACTGTTATATATTCGCGCACGATAGAATCTCCTGTGTGGGCGAGTATTGGTATGTTGATTTATTTGCGTTGAATCGTCTGTATGCGTGCTGTGTCTTAACGGACCTTTCTGTTATCATAAACCTTGTCGTATTTCGACAATGAATAACTCGTTCGATCGTATGTGGCAGGCAACACCTACATTAGAGCAGTGAGTATATATGCATGTCCAATGCGTAAACAATATATGTCACATTAAGCATACACACTACCGTAATGTTATTGTTCTGTTATATCAAAATATCGCGTCACATTCATAAATGGAACATTCGTCATGTACATAGTTATCTCTCTCGAGAGTTGTCATATGCCACTGGTAAAAACAAATAGTTTTTTTGCAGCGGCAACAAAGAGTAGAATCAAGAATCAATAAACGGGATCTTCTATGCGAGAGGCATTCGTGTTTGCAACTTTAGTAATATCATTTCAAGAAATATTTACAAACACACCTACATTTACATACACATTATACCTTCTCAAAATAACTTTCAAATATGGCCATTTGTTTCCTGTACGTTATTTCATGTGTGTACAGTATACCAATTATGGTGTTTATTTATTATTGTTGGCCTAAAGGTATTTAAAAATTAGCGCGCTTTTATCGTCAAAGCGTCATGAAGTTGGGGGAAGAGAAGTTAGTTTGCAATATGTCCAACTCGAACGATATAAGTCGACATTCCCTGTTCTAGAATACAAGGAAGCGTTCGATATTTTCGACGCTAACAAAGATGGGAAGATCTCGATGGCGGAACTGAAGCAGATGATGATCCAACTGGGCCAGGAGCCGACGGACGACGAGGTGAAGAGCATCATGACGACAGCCGACACTAACGGTAATTATATAATGACGACAGCCGACACTAACGGTAATTATATAATGACGACAGCCGACACTAACGGTAATTATATAATGACGACAGCCGACACTAACGGTAATTATATCATGACGACAGCCGACACTAACGGTAATTATATCATGACGACAGCCGACACTAACGGTAATTGTATCATGACGACAGCCGACACTAACGGTAATTATATCATGACGACAGCCGACACTAACGGTAATTATATAATGACGACAGCCGACACTAACGGTAATTATATCATGACGACGGCCGACACTAACGGTAATTATATAATGACGACAGCCGACACTAACGGTAATTATATAATGACGACAGCCGACACTAACGGTAATTATATCATGACGACAGCCGACACTAACGGTAATTATATAATGACGACAGCCGACACTAACGGTAATTATATAATGACGACGGCCGACACTAACGGTAATTATATAATGACGACAGCCGACACTAACGGTAATTATATCATGACAACGGCCGACACTAACGGTAATTATATAATGACGACAGCCGACACTAACGGTAATTATATAATGACGACAGCCGACACTAACGGTAATTATATCATGACAACGGCCGACACTAACGGTAATTGTATCATGACGACAGCCGACACTAACGGTAATTATATCATGACGACGGCCGACACTAACGGTAATTATATAATGACGACAGCCGACACTAACGGTAATTGTATCATGACGACAGCCGACACTAACGGTAATTATATAATGACGACAGCCGACACTAACGGTAATTATATCATGACGACGGCCGACACTAACGGTAATTATATCATGACGACAGCCGACACTAACGGTAATTATATAATGACGACAGCCGACACTAACGGTAATTATATCATGACGACGGCCGACACTAACGGTAATTATATAATGACGACAGCCGACACTAACGGTAATTGTATCATTACGACAGCCGACACTAACGGTAATTATATAATGACGACAGCCGACACTAACGGTAATTATATAATATCGACAGCCGACACTAACGGTAATTATATCATGACGACGGCCGACACTAACGGTAATTATATAATGACGACAGCCGACACTAACGGTAATTGTATCATGACGACAGCCGACACTAACGGTAATTATATAATGACGACAGCCGACACTAACGGTAATTATATAATGACGACAGCCGACACTAACGGTAATTATATAATGACGACAGCCGACACTAACGGTAATTATATAATGACGACAGCCGACACTAACGGTAATTATATAATGAAGACAGCCGACACTAACGGTAATTATATCATGACGACGGCCGTCACTAACGGTAATTATATAATGACGACAGCCGACACTAACGGTAATTGTATCATGACGACAGCCGACACTAACGGTAATTATATAATGACGACAGCCGACACTAACGGTAATTATATCATGACGACAGCCGACACTAACGGTAATTATATAATGACAACGACCGACACTAACGGTAATTATATCATGACGACAGCCGACACTAACGGTAATTATATCATGACGACAGCCGACACTAACGGTAATTATATCATGACGACAGCCAACACTAACGGTAATTATATAATGACGACGGCCGACACTAGCGGTAATTATATAAAGACGACAGCCAACACTAACGATAATTATATAATGACGACAGCCGACACTAACGGTAATTATATAATGACGACAGCCGACACTAACGGTAATTATATAATGACGACGGCCGACACTAACGGTAATTATATAATGACGGCAGCCGACACTAACGGTAATTATATAATGACGCCGGCCAACACTAACGGTAATCGTATAATGAATACGGCCAACATTAACGGTAATTGTATAAAGACTACGGCCGACATTAACGGTAATTATATAATGACGCCGGCCGACAATAACGGTAATTACATAAGGACAACGACCGAAACTAACGGTAATTATATAATGACGACGGCCGACACTAATGGTAATTGTATGATGACGACAGTCGACATTAAAGGTAATTGTATAATGACGACGTCCGATATCATACTAACGGTAATTATATAATGACTACGGCCGAAACTAACGGTAATTGTATAATGACGACGGCCGACACTAATGGTAATTGTATGATGACGACAGTCGACATTAACGGTAATTGTATAATGACGACGTCCGATATCATACTAACGGTAATTGAATAATGACTACGGCCGATTCTAAGGTTATAATATAATGAAGACGGCCGATACTAACGGTGATACTACAAACAAGCGTACGGACACTTACAGTAATAGTATAATGAAAACGGCGAACACTAACGGTAATAATATAATAAAGACGATAAACACTATCGGTAATAATATAATAAAGACGATAAACACTAACGGTAATAATATAATAAAGACGATAAACACTAACGGTAATAATATAATAAAGACGATAAACACTAACGGTAATAATATAATAAAGACGATAAACACTAACGGTAATAATATAATAAAGACGATAAACACTATCGGTACCAATATAACGAAGTCAGTCGGCATGGTTTAATGTAATGTAATAACAAGTCATATACTAAAGGTAATTGTATAATAAAGACAACATACACTAACGGTACTAGCGGACATTAACTGTAACAGCACAAGAAAGATGGCGGACACAAACTTAATGTTATAATGACGACACCGAACATTAACGATGACACAACGGCAAATGTACACTCATTAGTCACTCCACTAAGAAAATGCAAATCTGACGTGACGTTTTATCGATACCAACCTTACTCCTTCTTAGCGACATATAACTTTACAACATAAAATAGTTTTCCTTGAAAATTACATTAATCTTTACTACTGGCGTATCTGTCCATCTTTTGACAATTTTAAAACTGCTTATAGATTTTGAAACTGACCAGCCCTTTTGTGTCGATGCATCTTAGCAGTATTCTCCGCCTCGACTGGCTCCCGAATATTTACGCGCTAAAAACGCTATATAATATTAATCATTACTAGTATTGTTATTATAAACCGACACGCCGATGCAAATGCTTCACGTGCAATTTCAATAACCCAGCAGCTACACCAAGCATACGTATGGGTTCCTTCCCTGAACAAATGCAACACGTTAAGCAGTTGTTGTTGGATGTTTCCCTCGTGTCGACTGCGTATGTTGGGCGAGTGCCCGAGCGACCGAGTTAGTTTTGGCAGGTAACTAGGCAGTACCTCGGCTGGTTCAGTCGCCTCCAGTCAGTGGGAGAGACAGCGGCTGGGGCTGTTCGTTGTTCGTTGTACAAATACGTCAGACAATGCATGTTGAATGTCGTTGAGTAGAAATGTAGACAACAGGTGGACTTTTTTGCTTAACAACATCAACAACATTTTGTACAAAATCCAGTCATTCCTTCAGAGTACCGCATTTTAAAATATGCCTTTTTAGCTTTAAATAATAATAATAATAATAATAATAATAATAATAATAATAATAATAATAATAATAATAATAATAATAATAATAATAATAATAATAATAATAATAATAATAATAATAATAATAATGTAGGACCTTTTCATTATCTCTCTCTCTCTCTCTCTCTCTCTCTTTCTCTTTCTCTTTCTCTTTCTCTCTCTCTCTCTCTTTCTCTTTCTCTTTCTCTTTCTCTTTCTCTTTCTCTTTCTCTTTCTCTTTCTCTTTCTCTTTCTCTTTCTCTTTCTCTTTCTCTTTCTCTTTCTCTTTCTCTTTCTCTTTCTCTTTCTCTTTCTCTTTCTCTTTCTCTTTTCTCTTTCTCTCTCTCTCTCTCACACACACACACACACATGAACACATACGCACGCACGCACGCACGCACGCACGCACGCACGCACGCACGCACGCAGTCACGCACACACACACATACACACACACACAAACACACACACACACACACACACATATATATATATATATATATATATATATATATTTTTACGCTATAAAAGATACAACAAGTGCATACGACAAATCTGCACTGACACAATGACACAGTGACACAGTGACCCGTGTTCTGACCGGCCAGGTGACGGCGTCATCGACCTGGACGAGTTTGTCGCCATCATGAAGTCGTGGGCGCCGGTGACCTTCGAGGAGCAGGTTCGGGAGGCGTTCCATCTGATCGACCGTGACGGCGGCGGCACGATCTCCGCCGTCGAACTGAAGCAGGTGATGAAGAACCTCGGCGACAACCTGAGCGCGGCCGAGGTGGACGACATGATCCGGGAGATCGACCTAGACGGCGACGGCGAGATCGACTACCAGGGTGAGTGTGACGTCACGGGTTCTTACGCTGACGTCACGGGTTTGTGCGCTGGAGCGTGTCTGACGTCACGGGTTTCTGTGTGGCAGGAGTGTCTGACCTAACGTGGTCTCGTGTGTCAGGGCATATATGATATCACGGATTCTCCCGTGTCACGGCGTGTCTGACGTTACAGGTTCTTGTGTATCAGGGCGTGTTTGACGTCACGGGTTCTCGTATGTCAAGGTGTGGCTGACGTCATCGGCTCTCCTGTGTCTGGGCATGTCTCATATCACGGGTTCTCGTGTGTCAGGGTGTGTCTGACGTCACGGGTTCTCGCGTGTCACGGCCAGGCTGACGTCACGGGTTCTCGTGTGTCAGGGTGTGGTTGGCGTAACTGGTTCGTATATCGGGGTGAAAGTGAGTTCGTATGCATGCCGCTATACTTGGGGTGGTTTAGGAGGGTCGGGTAAAGTCCCGTGTTTGTTTAAAATGGATAATATTGGTCAGAAACGTTAACTTAATGAAACAATGTTTGGTTTAACAGTTAAAGTTACAGTTTGAGATCAGACGTTTTTTAAATACGAATTTTCCATAATTCAACAAAACGTTGTTTTTCAGAGTTCTCCAAACTGATGATGGCAAGAACCTGACGTGTGTATCTTCTACTAGACCTGTCCGAAGTGAGACACTGCACTTGTACGGACTTCCACTGGCTGCATCGACACTCTTGACGCACCAGGAATACGAGGTTGTCTACATATAATTATAACACTTCGCTTCTATACGACTGTCTCTGTCCAGCAGCCTGTTTCTACTCAGACGCATTTCAAGCGCCGTGTCGATTCGGTTGAAAGCGACGGACACTGGGCGAATTCGCGCGATGTGACCGCAAACGTACTGGGTTGTTATTTATAATTGTACTTATTTCATTCCGCCACTGGTACGAGCACAACAAGCGGCAGTTGACACCAAGGAAAGGGTAGTGACACCAAGCGGCGACACCATACAGTAGTGACACCTAGCGAGACATGGTGACACCAACCAGTCGGTGGAGAGGAAACACGCAGCGGTATAATGTCGGAGTAGCAACAAGGGTGAATAAGTTGGAACAATATAATATATATAACACAATATAACGTGTCACATTTTGGACCGACGTCTACGCCCCAGAAACAGAAAGTGCTGTTGACAAACAAATCAGTGCGAGTTGAACAAGATAACTGAAATTAAAACATCAGCTGTGCTGATAGTCTCCTAACACGAAGTGGGCATTATCGCTTTGAAAAGCGTCTGCGCATGACGGAACTACTTATATTGCAAGATGCACTTTATAGTTTCAATTTCTTCCCGACGCTACACGCCTTAACATCAGTCATGTCACACATTCATTTCTCGTACAAATATGCATTTTGCATTGTAACATGTACATTTTGTCATGTCATTCTACATGAAAATAAACATCATAAACTTGATTAGTTCTGTAGTTGTTACAATGTTAACTAATGAAATGAAGCCATTGGGTTTTTGACTAGCAGGCCGCGCTAAAACAAACATCCCAGAGTAGCACATGGTCTCGAAGGGCTCCACACGACCTCGAGGTAGCTCTTCCGCATTTCCTACACGGAGCACAAGACCAATACTGGCAACTACTACGGGAAAGACGTTGGCAAGACTTGAACATGTTGCACGAAACGTTAGCTTCCCGAAGACGGACGCCCCTGCAGGGTTCCCCTGAGTGCGAACGCCGTCGCGGATGGCAGTGGAAGAGTTCGACAAAAATATTATGGAATGAACGGCCCACTCCGTGCCATAGCTCCTTAACCCAGCAGACTGCAACAGCGAAACATTGCAGGCGGAGTGGGTGTATCTTAAATTGACGTGCTTTAATTTCGATGTTTTGAACTTATCTATGGAGTTTTTAACAACGCCCGATATTGGCATGTAGAACCCATGAACATTGGTTAACTGGATATCATGTCCTGATAGATTTCATTCCTCCTACCTTTTACAGTGGGGACGTCACCCAAAAATACGATATTTGTTAATTTAATAATAATAATAATAATAATAATAATAATAAATACAGTATTTATCTACGCCATATATCTAGCAATAAAACCATTCAGAGGCGCATTACACTTTACATGAATATACAGATTACCTAAAAATAAAAAATACAGACGTAGTTGTAAAATAAATAGATCTGTAAAAAGCAAAAAACAAAAATCCAGTATAAATAAATAATCTTAATCTTAATAATACTAAAATACTCATACTGATAAATAATAGTTAATTATATTACAATGTAAAAAATAAATATTAAAATAGTTGATAAATAATAAATATTAAATATAGTAGATGTTAAAACTAAATAATTGTTAATTATATTACAATAAAAAAAAAAAAAAAAAAAAAAAAAAAATAGTACGTATTAAAAATGTTCGGATATTAAAATATTGTTCTTTTAAAGTGAAAAAGCCCTCTTAAACAGAAGTGTCTTCAGTTGCTTCTTGAAAGCACTGAGGGAGTCTGTGGCAGGCATGGCAAGCGGCAGATTGTTCCAGAGGCGTGGAGCAGCACTTGAAAATGCCTTTTCTCCCTGCGTACGTAGTCTGCTTCGAGGAACCTCCAGCAGGTGGGCGTCAGCGGAGCGTAGCGCACGGGTCGGTTCGTAACGAATTAGTAGGTCGCTTAGGTATGACGCAGCTAGTCCGTGAAGGCTTCGAAACGTTAACAGTAACAGTTTATACTCGATCCGCTGTTTGATCGGAAGCCAGTGAAGATTGATTAAAACAGCAGTGATGTGGTCGTGTTTCCTCGTTTTGGTTATGAGCCGGGCAGCAGCGTTTTGTACTCTTTGGAGTTTGGTAAGGAGGTAGTCGGAAATGCCGTACAACAGGCAATTTCCGTTGTCAAGGCGAGACGTTACGTAAGAATGAATCATAATTTCTGTTGTTTTCCGATCGAGGAGGTTTCGGATTTTTCCAATACAATGGATATGGAAATACGCTACACGGCAAATGTGCTGTACCTGGTTGTCCATGCTTAGACTATTCTCGAAGAGAACGCCAATGTTCTTGGCCACAGTGCACACTGGCACAACGGTGTAATTTAGGACATCAAGTTACATTACATTGTAACACCCAAGCTACGACTGAAAAATAAATGACCGATAAAGCATATTGCTGAGACCATCAAGCACAAGTAATTGCGTCGTGTTCTCAGTCCTAAATCTGTTAGTGGTTTTGAACCTAGATTGAAGTCACTCGTAAGTACGGCAAGTGTTCGTAGTCGACTCTAACGGCAAGTGTTCGTAGTCGACTCTAACGGCAAGTGTTCGTAGTCGACTCTAACGGCAAGTGTTCGTAGTCGACTCTAACGGCAAGTGTTCGTAGTCGACTCTACCGAACTCGTCTAGTGCGGGCCAGTAGACCGAGAACCCGATGTTCCAACCACGGCGCCATCGCGTCTCACAGAGTAGACCGAATCAGTTTCAACTTGACAAAAATGTGTCCCCTTCCGAGATATCCTCCCGCGGACAGCTGATGGCGAGTTCCGTGTTACAAGCATAACTAGTGGAAAGGGATCTGGTGCACTTAGGGGTTTAAACACGGAGGCGCCATTTTGTTACTTGACAGCACCCCCTCGATGGAACCAATTGCGTTCTATTTCACTCCTATATATCGTTCAATCTCGCTCCCAGATCTCGTTCAATCTCGCTCCCAGATCTCGTTCAATCTCGCTCCCAGATCTCGTTCAATCTCGCTCCCAGATTTCGTTCAATCTCGGACGTATCGTCGATTAAGCAGATTTTTTTAAACGAAAAAGTACAGCATCCATGATCCACCATTCGGAGAGATCCTACTTGACCTCCATGATCCACCATTGGGTGAGATCCTATTTATCCTCCATGATCCATTCTTCAGCGAGATCCAACACATCCTCCATGATCCAGCCTTCAGTGAGATCCAACATATCCTCCATGATACAATCTTCAGCGAGATCCAACATATCCTCCATGATCCATCCTTCAGCGATACCCAACATATCCTCCACGATCCATTATTCAGTGAGAACCACCATAACCTCCATGATCCATCCTTCAGCGAGTCACACACACACACACACACACACACACACACACACACACACACACACACACACACACACACACACACACACACACACACACACACACACACACACACACACACACACACACACACACACACACACACACACACACACACACACACACACACACACCACCACCACCACCACCACCACCACCACCACCACCACCACCACCACCACCACCACCACCACCACCACCACCACCGCCTTCAGTGAGATCCAACATATCCTCCATGATACAATCTTCAGCGAGATCCAACATATCCTCCATGATACAATCTTCAGCGAGATCCAACATATCCTCCATGATCCATCCTTCAGCGATACCCAACATATCCTCCACGATCCATTATTCAGTGAGAACCACCATAACCTCCATATACCACCACCACCTTTAGTACTACTACTTATATAAACGTGTACGTCGATTATGAATGTGTATTGTGATTCAGACAAAGTCATATCACAAATACCTCGAGCACACAATAAAGTGAAATATCATACATACATAAATACTAAAGATATATACATGCAATGTTCTTAAAGTGTACACTACAATTGTCATGCTAAGCTAGGACTAACACGTAAACGAACAGGAATAACAGTTACGTTCTGAGGTTTCTCTCACTAAGCCCTACATTTGGTTCCCGGTAAAGCACCCACGGCGCTGGATTAAGAAATGTCTTTACGCACAGTACTTCACTGTCTCTTCTTGCGGCGCGCCCATTCAACAAAACGCTGACATTTTTTGAAGACTCTATGTTGAACTACACACCTGTGATTATTGGTTAATGCAAAATTCGTGTTAGTATAATAGTACTACAGAAACAAATTCCAAAAATGGGTCAAAAGTACCCATTATTTGCCTGTATCTTCCATAATTTTGAAGATACACATGTAAAAGTTGGGTTCCCATGGTACCTGTCACCGAGGCGGTTGCCAACGTTTTGACGAGGTTTCGTGATAACTGATCATATATATATATATATATATATATATATATATATATATATATATATATATATATATATATATATATATATACATATACATACATATATATATATATATATATATATATATATATACATATATATATATATATATATATATATATATATATATATATATATGTATGTATATATATATATATGTATATGTATATGTATATGTATATGTATATGTATATATATATATATATATATATATATATATATATATATATATATATATATATATATGTATATGTATATATGTATGTATGTATACATGTACATAGGTATAAGTATTATGTGTGTGCATGTATAATATGCATGTGTATTGTGTGCATGTATAATATGCATGTGTATTAGTGTATATGTATATGCGTGTGTGCGTGTGTGTGCGCGCGCGCGTGTGTGTGCGTGTGTGTGCGCGCGCGCGCGCGTGTGTGTGTGTGTGAGTGTGTGCATGTGAATCTTTGTTTGTATATGATTTTATACGGCGCTATGACTCTCGCTGACTACAGCAGGGTGAGTGGAGTTCAAAACTGACCATGCACGTCAATACATTGATCGGTATGCCAACGCCAGCCAGTTAGGACGCTACGTTACAGCGAACACAATTCATTGTTTGTAGTTACTATGTACCACACTCGCGGCGTCACTATGGTGACAGTGCTTCCAAGTCTGTCTACGGATCGCGTTTCCGCAACACCTGACATTACAACTAATTAGAAAAAAAATGTGTACAGCGCTGTGAGCAACGAATGATGGCGCATTGTTATAAGTATCACAATTATCATTTGTTATTGTGAGTATGTCTGTTGTTATTTGTTTGTTTATGTATGTGTGGGTGTGTGCATATATATATATATATATATATATATATATATATATATATATATATATATATATATATAATATATATTATATATATGTATATATGTATATATTATATATACACATATATATATGCGTGTGTATGTGGGTGTATAGTTACTGATACATCGAGCTGATACTTGGACTGTTGGATTGGACGTAAAAAGAAAGAAAAACGACAACAAATTCATACTCACGGAGGGCGGTCAATTAGTCAACATTTGTATTTCCTTCAGGAATATACATATGTTTAAAATAAGACAATGCAGCTTGAAAGGGAGGGTTATAAATATATGCATGTTTCTCTCTCAGTAAGCCAATGCAATTCCCTATCCATTAACAGTCCGGGGCGTGCTACTGTGTGGCACTCTTGCTTGAAAACGTCACGTAATTAATCGCACACTAATTCGTACATATGTCCTTTCGATACTGCGCCGTTGTAAAACAATTCAATTACAATTCATCAATTTAAATTATGTGATTTAAGCATAACACAGCCATTTCTATTACACTAATAATTTCCAACGCCTTGTGCAAATTAATGTTAGCAATACCAATAGCCAACGTCAAAAACAAAATATACATTCATGGAAGTATCAATTCCGCAACTTAAATTGTGCTGTCACTGCAGTCGTCATTTAATTCATATGAGGCTGGTTTCGGGACAAAACGTATAAAACTTCAAATATTAAAGTTGCCTTACCGGCATCATGACTTGACCTTGATACACAACTAAGCTCGATCAACAGCAACGCTTGAAACACAAACTCATACGTAAGGTTTTCTTCTCGTTTCGTACGATACGGCGACATTTCTCTCACTGGCCAATGTACATCAGTCGCAGCCGAAAACAGAACCTTCAGTGATATATGAACTGGGTGCAGCATTGCAACATCACGGTTACCGTTACATGAATACTCCAACAGACACTGCTATGGTGACGAGACACACGTAGACGGGTCTCTGTAGTCCACATTGTCATAATTGTAGCTGAAATCAACTAATAATTTATTGCGCTTACTGGAGTGCAGAAATAAAAACATTAACAATATATATATATCGCAGTCGTATGTTAAATCAATATGTCGATAAATGAAGGTGGGAAGCTACAACGCATCAAATGGTAGGTACGGCGGACAATATTGTGGGTGCGGCGGACAAACTGAACGGTACGGCGGACTAGGTGGAAGGCATGGCGGAAAATATGAAAGGAGGGCACACAGTGTAAAATAGAAGATATGATGGACAAGCTGGAGGGTACGGCGAATTACATTGACGGAACGGCGGAGACGCTGTATGGTATGGCGGACACGCTGTGTGGCATTGCGTACAAGCTGAAATGTTTGGCGGACAGGTTGGATGGTATGCCATATAATATGGAAGGTACGGCGGTCTAGCTGGAGAGTAGGGAAGATGGAAAGGTAGATATGGCAGAATAGCTGTAAACCAGATAAAACCGAAGTTGTATTGAGGTAACTATGATGCATTTCATATGAAGTCGAAGACGAAGTGTATGTGTTTTTCCCACATATTGTTCATATATTTGTTGTTTTTATTCTCGACTCCTTTCGGTTTTGTCTGGTAAGAAAAACTGTTTCATAATCATACTTAATATTACAATACTAAAATTAGCCGTCGTTACGGAACAGTCATTCCTACAACTAAATGAACTAAATGTAGAGCATTGGTTTTCGGAGTGAAGTATAGTGACTGTGTGGGTTACCCTCTGGGTTATTATTAAGGGCGGTTTGGAGTTGAAGAACAACAGGACAACCAAAAATAACACGACATGTCCAGCTAGACCTCACCGCGTCCGAATTGATATGGTGAGGTACAACTCAGCTGTTTGTGATAACACGTTGCTTTGAACAGTGATACAGTATGTACCCTCACTAACGTCACCTTTGTGTACACGGCAATATCAACACTATTCTAACACACCATTGTTATGTTACCTTTATTAACATTGCTATGTCAACACACACAGTTTGATCAACTCTTCTCCAATGTTCATACCTCCGGCGGATACCGATACAGATACGGATAAATGTGTGCATACGAATTACTCACTGGAAACTATGAGTGACTGACGTTTACTTAACGAATGCAAGATGAAACTAACGAGGCACCTCTGTGTAGATAGTCGAGCGTTATAATTACTTCACTGTCGAGCACAACTCATCGACACAGAGTAGCATATACGTACGGACTTATGCTTGCTGTGTCTGTGCTAACATCAAGAGTATGTTACCATAAAAATAAACAAAATACTTTTTGAAACGGCAGTTGTTTGTTGAATTCTACAACGTTCGCTTGTTGCTTTCTAGGTTTCTTATGGAAATCTGGTGCTCAAGCAATCGACGTCCAATTCTTTTGTGATGAGATTTGACTGGGGCCCAGATGTGTTCTACGCAGATCGCGCAGTGGACCGGAGCCGTGACACGGACGTCAGTCAGTGCGTCGTGACGGATCAATATGGGACTCCATGGCGGCCGTCAGACTCGTCACCAGCTACGACAACGACACCGTCGTCATTGTCAACAACACACAGTGCGATACGTAACAGTTGCCTCATTCACAGATACATGAATAAACAACACGTAATTAACAGCGATAATTACGACAACGAATGCAATAACCACTTCACCACACGAACAATAACAACGATAGCAAAAGCGACAAGTCGTCATTTTCCTGACTTAGTGTTTCTGGACAGACACGGGTTTATGGTAAATATCGATTTATACTATGGGCCAGAAATAACACCAGTGCTATCATACGGTAACTCACAATCGCAAGACTAACAGATACGGGAATACTTACTACAACATTAACACTCTTAACAACAGCGATAGTTACAATAACAAAAGTAATAACAACTCGAAGAATATATGAACAAAAACAACGATTGCTACAACGACAAGTCGATATTTTACTGCACGGGTGTTTCTGGACAGTCCCTGCTTTACTGTAATTACCTGTGTCAAAGGTACACATACAGGTACCTATTTGTACATATCCCATGTGCGCTGTTGTCGTATATTCCTGGTGAGTTTATGGGTCAACAATTCTAGCAGTGACGCGCTAATTATGCATTCGTGAATTGTAACAACAACAATATAGGGTGTCACATTGGGGATCGTTATGAAGTGCGGAAAGACCGCCGGTAAATGTCGACACGATTGGCTCGGACATAGCATGCAGGTGGTAAGAATAGATAGAACAATATGAAATGAATATACTGACAAAGATAAGAAGGATCGGTCATTTGAATTTGCAGCAGACGCTGACAAAACTGACAGCGGTAGACACATATAAGTGTTTAACTTTAACGATACTCCTTTTCAAAACTTATTGTTTCATTGTATATCATTCGTACCAAGTGATTTATTATTTGTGTTGTTTGTCTTTCAATGTTGTGTGTTTTGAAATAAATTGATTGATTTATTGATTGATTGATATCGGGAAGGTCAAGGACACATTCAAAAACCAATATTTATTTTACGCCACATGTGAACGAGCCCTACAAATGGCTACGAACAGGGTGAATCGTTTGAACGTGTAGACGTAATGAATCTGGTTAGTTTATGTGGTTATCGTGTTGACTAAAAATATGAAGTGGCACGATGCCAGATAATGACGTCATGAAAACGCCAGAGTGTAAAGAGTGGCATGCAGTGCTACACATTGGTGATAGGGAAGTGAGAGTCAACATTGACAAAGGTGCATCATGCAATGTTAACTCAAACTGTGATTATGAAATGTTGTCTAAGGCTCAACCAGCTTCGCGCTTGAACAAGTGTCATACTAAGATGACATCATAATAATGTGTGTCACGATTGGTCAAATATACGTAATTGCACTGCATAGTACCGAAACAAGGACCACCCAGTTGTGTTTGTGGTCGTGAACGAGAGAGTGCCAGCGCTGCTTGACTCCAGACTCATGTGGCACTGGGACTGGTGGAGAGGGGGAATCAAGTGCAGACAAAGCAGGACCTGTTGCTGGAGTACACCGATATTTTCAGGGACTAGGTCGTCTGAAACAAACCCACATCATCAACTTGAAAATAAATTGCCAACCCGTGATACACGTCGAGTGCCGTATAGTGTACATGACTAATTCAGTGAGAACGATACGTCAAGGTAATCGGGACATCAGTTGTCAAAGAACGCTTAATTATTGCCTCCGAGAAAGTAGGAGCAGACTTGTTTGCGTTAGTGGGCGGACGACTATTATTGAAAATGGCTCTGCTTCGCTCCCCTGGCAGGAAAACGAGTAAAGTCATTAAGGAACTGATGAAAATATTTGTTGGTTCTTGAAGACCGGAAGTCCTGATCAGCGATAACCGGCCACACGCTGTTAGTGAAAAGTGTCGTTGTTTTGTGAGAGACTGGGAAGCACAAACACCACGTCAACTCCTGCTCGTGCTACGTCGAATGGACAAGCCGAACGGATGGTACAAACATAAAAGGATATGATACAACATTTCACTAGGCAAAGTAGACTACCAAAACGTATTGTTGCATTTCGATAAAAAGACTGTGGCAGGCAATTTGTCGTCGCCATTGGAATTGCTTCAGGGACGCAGACCGAGAAGTAATTACTAATAACAATGTTGCCAAACGGTTTCCAAGAGGATACAACAGGAAACTACGTTTGAACTAGGTTAACATAATTATAAGGTTGGAAGTGCAAAACCAAACCAGAGTTGTAGCCGGAAGATGACGTTCACGTCAGAGTTCAAGGAATATGGCTAACACCTTGATCGTACGTCATTGTTACACCTATTGGGACAGAGGTGCGTCATAGTCATTTAGCTCTTAGACCTAGTCGAGAGGGCCCAGTAGCAGAACAGTTGATAGATCACGAGCAGAATCAGTTCTCACCGTCACCCCATGATGTGCTGTGTCTGAGATCTCAGAAGGTTCAAAACATTTTAAATCGAAAGGCCACTCAGATCCCAAAATAACGAACAGATATAGTTATGAGAAACGATGTGACAAGTTAGAAATGCACATTTGACGTTCACATCTCTTGTATTAGTAATTTGATTTGTGTCGTTGCCTTCAAAAGAGTTACGCTGTCATAACGGCAGTTTCCTTCGAAATACAAAATGTCGGCATTACAAAGGCATTAACGAAATACATGTTGGTTAGTATATTACAACATTATGTGTTTTTTTAAAGTGTATGACAGGGTGGTACGATAACATCTTGCAATCTGAAATATTAACGATACTAATTTTATGTCTTGCTTTGAAGGAAAGCATAGTTAATGGGAAATAGTTAGAGGGAAATGCACGTTATAGGTCGGAACCACCACAGAGCGCACATGGTTCTGAGATAAACGAATGTAGTGAGGTTGGTTTAGACAACTACTCCTCCATTGTTGTGGTTTGGTTGTGGCCAAGACGTGTCGTGAATTCATGTGCCTGGTTGTTAAAAGGTGTCGTGACTTCGGACGTTGTGAAATGTATGGTCAGTGTTTCTTCTTCTTCCACTGCTTCTTCATCGTCGCTAGTTACGGGAGTGTCTGTTGACAATCTTGTCACCGATCATTTTGCTGTTATTTGTTATCTTGCCACCACCAAGCCCCGCCCGCCTCGAAAGACAATAACGTACCGTCGATATGCGGCGATTGACAACTCCAGCTTCACGACAGATCTCAGTGAGTGTAATGTCATCACCCAACCTCTCGGTGATGTGTGCAGCCTTTATGATCAGTATTGTTCCGAGCTGTCGTGCCTTATCGATCACCATGCACCACCTGTGCAGCGTACGGTAAACGAACGACCACACACTCCTTGGTGGTGTAGGAAACTCGATGACATGAAACGTCGGGTCCGTCTGTCTGAGCGCAAATGGCGCCAAAACAGAACCGACAACTATATTATATATATATATATATATATATATATATATACATATATATATATATATATATATATATATACATATATATATATATATATATATATATATATATATATATATATATATATATATATATATAATTGCAATCAACAACGTCACCATAATCATAACAAACGAAGGTCAATCCTTTACCTGGATAGCATCTGTGAAACAATAAAGCGAAATAAATTAATTCATCCGAATATATTAAAAATAGAACATTATGCAAGCAGACACCAATTCGTATAAACAAACACAAAGAGTGAAATTGTGTGTGTGTGTGTGTGTGTGTGTGTGTGTGTGTGTTTGTGTGTGTTTGTGTTTGTGTGTGTGTGTGTGTGTGTGTGTGTGTGTGTTTGTGTGTGTTTGTGTGTGTTTGTGTGTGTGTGTGTGTGTGTGTGTGTGTGTGTGTGTGTGTGTGTGTGTGTGTGTGTGTGTGTGTGTGTGTGTGTGTGTGTGTGTGTGTGTGTGTGTGTGTGTGTGTGTGTGTGTGTGTGTGTGTGTGTGTGTGTGTGTGCTTATGCTATCTTCAACACAAAGATGTCAAGGAATGGAGGCGCCAGTTACCACAGTATGTAAGATTACCCGTTTCACCGGCGTCTCGTCCAATGGCCACGCTGACGATATTACGTCCGGTGAGACGCATCGAAGCCGCTCCCGGGAGAACGGCGCGTTACGCAAGGGGATTATGATATTCTGGCGAAGTTACAGTGAAACATGTGCGCTATCCCGTTCCCGCATTCCCCCCGGGACACGCGGGGCTGGCCCAGCTGGGCGTTGTCTGAGGAGTATCGGACAAACCAGCTCTTTTAAGTTCCCAACGGCGTGTAATGCTGTCACGAGTAATAGCGGCTTATTGACCGGGCTATAGAGGCGAGAGACACGCGACGTGGGTTGTTTATTTTACGTAATGTTTCGTTAAATTGTTAGTGCAACGTGTTGCGCTCGAGATGGGTAGGCACATATTAAATTGATACTCCGGCGTTAGTTGTCCCTTCGGGTGCGGGTATAGGCAGATAGGCGCCAACCCACCATTCCTCTGGTTCACGAATTGTCATTCGTTCGAGACAGCAGCAATGCACAATATATAAGAAGCTTGATTTAACGTCGGCTTACACGTGGAATTGCATAACATTAGCTCGTCTGAAATAATTTCAGACAAACAAGTGTAAACGGCAATACAGCAAACGAAAATTTCATAAAAGCAATACATTTAAAACATTAAAACGGATAAAATACAGGTAAAACGAACCAAACAAAATAAATACATGCATGTACAATAACAACCTGTTCAATAAATGTTGCATGGCATCGGCGATAGGCATGTTAGCCGTTTACATAGATAGAACAGCTGCACGATTCTCTAAAAGGTCATTGTGCGTTGACGAGTAATCATTTAACTCTCGGTGCGTGCGTGCGTGCATGCGTGCGTGCGTGTGTGTCTATATATATATATCTCTCTTTCTCACACACATACACTCTCGCTCTCTCGCTCTCGCTCTCTCCCTCCCTCCCCCCTCTCTCTCTCCCTCTCCCTCTCTCTGTCTGGTCTCTCTGTCTCTCTCTGTCTCCCCCCCCCCTCTCTCTCTCTACTGTATTTGTTTCAGTTTGTTGGTGCTGGCTTGGTATCAACAACGCCACATTTAAGACCAGTAGCTGAAGTTTGATGTTACAAAGGATTTGACAATTTAACCAAACAGCAACACGTCGCGGTTTCATTATCCTTTTGTGGACCGCAGTAACTCAGTGACTAGAACAGCGGACCCTCAACCTAGAGGACCCGGGTTCGAATCCTGTACTGCAGTTTTGGACCTTGATCAAAGTATTTCACTCTACGTTGCTCCTCTCCAATCAGCTGTATGAGTATATGGCAATAGTAAGTGATAGATTGTGTTGCAATAGTCTTCGCGTAATAATTAATGCATGGCTGAGTCGAGATGGTGTTCGAATAAACAAGTTAAACGTTAAACCCTTCGGAGCAGTCATAGAAACTGGGTAAGACACCACAATAAATTTCTTGACGTTTGATTTCAAGTTTAAATGTATTTCTCTGTTCGTTTTGAACGGGTTGGTTTTTGTTGTGGTTACAGTTTGCACTTTTTGGTTTTGGACAATCTCTTACATATTTTAGATATGATTATGATATGTATAATTGTCCTTCTTAGGACAATATTATAGTGAATTTAATTGCTATAGCAACTTATTTGCGGCATGGTTTCAGTAGTTGTCACTGAAAGAGCATGGCGGCCTATAGTGTATATGTTAACATGGTAACACTGGGGCTTTTAAGTACATCTCCTCCCAGGCTCCCATATCCATCATGTCATTCAACGTTTGTTAACTCGCTCCTTATGCCGCAGGCTTCTGTAACAAAATATAATGTAAAACCTGAGTTGTTGGATACATCCGGTCAAATCATGTAAATGCAAACATCTTGTATTTGTTTGTTTTCTCTTACAGGGATATCTCGATCTTCTCGCAGAAGAAGCCACATCACATCGCCGACGCCCTGCTCAGTCTGAAGCACACCGTCCAGGCCCCTCCGTCCCACGCCCCACACAGATGCCGGCCTCATGTCCGCCATGGGCCCCGGTCTACCTCCCTATGCCACTCTCCCTTCTCGTACACCGTCAACCACCAGCCCCAGATGGCCAGTGCGAACTACCCGTGTCCGGCGTCGTGCCAATACCCTCCGGCGCCCGCCGGCACCGGACCTTGTGTGGCGGACCACTCTCCATCCGGGCACTCGGCCCAGGGCGCCGCCTTCTTTCCGTCGATGAGCGTCAACGTATCAATGAGCATGAAGGTCGGCATGTACAACGACTGGAACTGCGCGTATCCGCCCGCCGCGCAATGTAGTGCGCCGTACTCGCCGTACTCGCACCACGCGCTGCCCAATCACTGCTCGTCCGCCGGAAGTCGCGGGTACGCATGCGCGTACGCCGACCCGCGTAACGTCGGCCCAATGTACGGTTACGACCGCCGGCGCCGGCGGGGACAGACGGGGGCGCCAAGCTATCCGGGCTGTTGGCGTCATTCAGCGCCGTGAGGACACGGGGCGGCAAGGCGAGCATCGTGGGCTGTGGCGCCAAGGTGAACCTGTGCCGCATCTGCGGGAAGACATACGCCCGTCCGAGCACGCTCAAGACCCACCTGCGCACGCACTCCGGCGAAAAGCCGTACCGCTGTCAGATGTGCACGAAGTCCTTCTCGCAGGCCACCATTATGACCGCGCACCTGCGCACGCACAGCGGCGAGAAGCCCTTTCGGTGTCCCGTGTGCGCGGCCAGCTTCTCGCAGAGTTCCTCGGTGATGACGCTCATGCGCACTCACTCGGGCGAGCGGCCGTACCAGTGCCGGATGTGTAAGAAGGCGTTCTCCGACAGCTCGACCCTGACGAAGCACTTGCGGATTCACTCCGGAGAGAAGCCGTACCAATGTAAGTCTACTACTGCGCTTCTCCCAGTCCAGACCGGCACTTGCGCGTTCACAACGGAACTTCCGGCAACGAATAACGCGCATGCGTGGCAGCTATAATACAACATTTGCGTGTTTTAAACAACACATATTGTATTCATGTAACGATTTCCAGCATGATATGTTAACCGGCAGTGTGTATTTCATCATTGCTTTGAATTAAATCGCGAATTGTATCCGTTAGTATTAACGTTCGTGTAAGAACAATTCACTATATAGTAGCTCTCATCGTCTACATCCACTATTGTGGCAGCTACTTAGTATAACTCAGTTGTTATGAGTTATGTTTGTATTCACTGTTTAACTAACGCAGCGTTATTTATTTGTTGGGCGTCGACCTCGAACGGAACTACTGGGAAGGATATGTTTTTAATAAATACTGACCAGATCAGCATACAGTGCACGATGGAGTTACCTATTGCTCACACTAAACAATTGACCTTGACAAATACCTCCACTGGCATCATCATTTACCTTCAAATAAGTCTACGAAAGCTCCGGTGACATTTTAGTTGTATCTCCACCGATTAGTAAACAGTGTCTGTACGCAATCACTGTTATATAATTAAAAGGATATGCCATCTAAAATCAACGTATAGCTTGCTTTGATTAATGGAATTATCGCCTATTATACTGAGTATATGTAAATTATGTACTTTAATATGTGTTGGCGTTTATTGAATGTACACTGAATTTGTTTACAAGGAACAAATAATACTTGTGTCATTGTGGCCCGTGTATTGTACAGATTCTCAAAATGGATGGCAAACACGTGGAGCGAATTGGTTGGTCTATTCCAGTTTGTGGAACAGTTGCCACCAGATGCTTATCCTACATAAATGAGTTATATGTTTTTCTTGCAGAAATAACATTTATATCCAGAATGTCACACAACATTCGACGAAATAACATTTGTATCCAGAATGTCACAAAACATTCGACGAAATAACATTTGTATCCAGAATGTCACAAAACATTCGACGAAATAACATTTGTATCCAGAATGTCACAAAACATTCGACGAAATAACAATAGTATCCAGAATGTCACAAAACATTCGACGAAATAACATTTGTATCCAGAATGTCACAAAACATTCGACGAAATAACAATAGTATCCAGAATGTCACAAAACATTCGACGAAATAACATTTGTATCCAGATTGTCACAAAACATTCGACGAAATGTTCGAAAGCTCCACACATTCGGCGTCCATGTTCAATGGCATGGCAGACGTTATTGTTAAGTCATAGCTATTGAGAAGGATATGTGAATATACATATCATACTTTCATCGGCAATCACATACCAATCATCTTGATGCAGTGTAATACTTGCGCCACAGACACCATACGTTAAGTCCAATAACTTCTGCACTACGATTCAACTTGTATTTGATGCTGATATAATTTTTTTGACTTGGATCCAATCCATGTTGTGTCTTCAATGGTATATGTCGTAGTAGTCTCGCTTAACCGACTCTGGCTTGACTGCGTAACATCGCCGAGAAGACAGCCTGATCACCTAGCCGGCTTTTCATTGTTATCAGTGTGAGGGTCAAAAAGGTGCTGCCACCTAACGGAGTTTGAGTAATTCTTGCACATAAACAGGTACAAATTTGTATTTCTGTTTATTTTGTGTGACTGTACACGTAAGTTTAATGTTGAATACTTTCAATTGCATAGTATTATCTCATAAAAGTTTACGCTTATTTTAGTTTTTATGTACATGTATAAAATATAATAGATGTTCAGCATGCAAGTACGTTTCATGTCATGTCAAACAGGAATGTGTTCTGGCGTTTGAGTTACAATAAAATGAAATATAATAAATAAATATATAATATCATGTATAATTACGTAATGTTTTTAGTGATCAATACAAATACGAATTTTTATAAATATAAACAAATGATCTAAGACGTCTTTGAAAATTGTGAATAAAAATGTATTATATTAATAAATAAATCTTATATATATACATGAACACGAAATCGTATATGTGAAATCTTAGCCTAAAATAATAGTTTTAAATATAATTGTTTTTATTTGAGATGATTATTTATTAATTATTTTAACACAATAATTTTAGATAGATAATTTATAATTTTAAAGGATATATATATATATATACAGAGTGTATATATATATATATATATATATATATATATATATATATATATATATAATAAATAAATATATATTATATATGTATAATAAGTAAATAAATATTATATATATATATATATATATATATATATATATATATATATATATATATATATATATATATATATATATATATATATATATATATATATATATATATATAGAAAACGATGTCATAGTTGGGCTGAGAGCCAATCAGCGTATCTGTCCTATTTTAAGTTAAGATCTCCTGGGGCAACATCGGCAGAGCATAAAACTACCAGCCGGATTTGAGAGGCTAAAAAGTGCTGCCACCTCGCGGAGCCTGAGTAATCTAGCTAGTGTCGTGAGCTAATGTCGTAGGCAGTTACATATATTACTACCTCTGTTAATTAAGTCCAGCTAGATAGCGCCACCACCAATAACGTCCGCGCAGTTCCTCGCGTTTGTGACGGCCATGGAGCTATACACCAGAATAACATAAACATTTATATTGAAACACGTCAGATACAAAATACAGAGACAATCCTTTTTATCTAATTTATTTTCTCCTTTTTATATTATGTATGCATTTTTTATAACTTAATTGTATTATCAAAACCATAAATATGTTAATGTAGTATGTATGGTTTTGATAATAAAACTAAGTTATAAATCATGCACTAAAACAGTGATGTCGTCTGACGGCATCGAGCCGTGACAGCACACAAGTGTTACATAAACAAAGCACACGGTTCACGAGACTATGTTCTCGGAGACGTTACGTAGCCAAGAGAGAGAGAGAGAGAGAGAGAGAGAGAGAGAGAGAGAGAGAGAGAGAGAGAGAGAGAGTCGGTTGAACGTGACTATCCCAGGATCCGGTCCTGTAACCTATACCTTAATTGGTATAATATGATAGGTTAGGGTCCATTCTTATATTTAGTATGCCTGTAAGAATGTAGAGGGAGAGAGAAGGGGGAGGGAGAGAGGGATGGAAGGAGAGCGAGAAAGAGAGCGTGTGTGTGTGCTGTTTTTTTATTTTAATATAAATCATCCTTCCATCCTTCCCAAGATGTGTATATAAATATATCATCATCATCATCATCATCATCATCATTGTGCAGCCATCGTGTCCCGTGGTTGGGCGAAGGCCTCAACACGCTGCTTCCACATCTGCCATCTAGCGCTATCCTCTGCCAGATGGTTCCCTTCCGGTAGTCTTCTAGTTCGTCTCTCCATCGTCTCGCCGGCCTTCCTCTAGGTATTTTCTTTTCGTAGTTTTATAAACAAAATATCATGTTTAAAGATAACTTCCAACAACTACAATACGCACGCGCAGCGAACACTAAAATGATCATGTCACGTGACCTGTTGCCTGCCACGCTGTGTCCGTCAAGGATGGGAAAGGTTTGACATAGTAGATGTCATGCCGCCCATACATTACCTTTATAAATGTTGTTGGTAAAGGTTGTACTCGATAAAGGTCACGTGCATAAATCCATTGTCACATACGCAAAGTCGCAAACCGCAATGTAGCGGTTCAGTTAATTAATTTGTCTTGAACTTTATCCACTAATCAATATGCTTATGGTGACTGGTTCGTTTTTGATTGATTTACAGAGGAAACATCACCAAAACATAAAGTGTCCACTGTATGTTTTTATTACCCCTCCAACTACATCTAAGCACGTGATATACATCCTTTCAAAATTACCTTCAACCTAACACTAATCCTAACTCTAAACCTTCTTCCTCATAAGATATTACATTCCTAAAGTAGCGTCATCTACCCAAGTTTCCTATGAAACCACCCTCGCCAGCCATGGGTCGTTGCGCTGCGCTACAGTACCTATGGCAGATCGTCTCCGCAAACCGAGAATCGGAGTCGAACTATAACATTACAGCAGTTGACCAGTCGCTACTGCGTCGCTACATCAGTACTGCAACAGGCGTTGGAACAGCGCAAATACTCGACCGCATTTGAAGACGGATACACGACTGGTGGGAATAACAATAACATTATAATGACCTATTCGCATTCTTAATATTGTATGTAACACACGAGCCGCGTATGGCCGAAATCACCGAAAAGTATTTGACAAGGCCGGAGGTCGACCACACCCCTCGAGGGCGATGTCATTGGCAATCGTTGATAGGGATGTGTCAGTGGTAGAGAAGAGCCTGTACTAATGTAATCGCCCGTAGCAACCACTGGCAAGCGAAGATGTGTAGTAGATGTCCCATTTCGCCTTTTTGTTGACAACCTTCAACGCGACAACGCTATGGAATACCCTATAGTTTTAATCATATCGCTAGCCTCGACTAACCAATCCCCGTGAGGTGGCAACACTGTTCAGTCCCTCAACTCTTCTCGGCGTAGTTACGTAGCCGACCGATAGTCGGTTAAGCGAGATTATTATATCGCATGTATCGCGATACTTGAGAAGTGCTGCATATCATATCGTGAACCATGTCCAGCGACACATCGGGAAGAACTTTCTTGCTAATCATTCAAGTACAAGCTTCCCAAAGAAGCCTAGATGATTGAGTAGGCCTACCAGGTAACATGTAAATCGCGTCAACTACTCCTACGAACTTTGTTTCAGGTAAAATACCTGCTTGTCTGTACTTTCCGAACAGAATCTCTAGAAAAATGACAATACGAAGACATTTGTCAACAAATTCCAACCAATTTGCATCGGACAAGTTGGTATGTTTAATATTGGACGTGTGCTGCATGCATTGCTAGATATTCCCCTGGTGCCACTAAGCAGACCTCAGTCGGTGGGTATCGCCGCACAATAGCTACTTCGTCTCACCGACATTTCACCTCCAGCAGTCAGACTGGTACAACATTACGGAGTATCGGGTTTGATTAGAGTTGTCGTTGAAGCACGGTAAGCAAGGGATAACAAGGGGGTTAGCAATATCCGGTGGTAATGATAAAGACGTCATTACAACAATTAAATAACCATGGAGTGTTTGACATAGCTAACTGTCCAATTTTGTGTAATGATCTATAATGTTTTATACGGCGGGTTGCAATAGGTAACTGTCCCGAACTCGCAAAAGGACATGTATTGTGTGAGGCCACTCCGAAGCAGTTGAACTAATTATAGGCCTACTACTAAGGCCAGCACCTAGCACTGCCTGAATAGTAGACTAGTGTACGCGTAATTTGAGCTTACGAACAGGCCGAACGAAGAAGGCATTGTCCAAGCCTAGTCAACTGGTAACCCATAATATGTACAGATATAAAGTGTACACCGTACTTGTAAACAAGTAAAGTCGTTCACACAAGTCCTTGTCTCTTGAAACAGACGAATTATGCCAGGTGAAATTTGGCAAAATAATTGAGCGGGTCTCTCGTTAGGCCTGCAATATTACAAAGACAATAATATTATTCACTATTTAAACTCGGCTTCAAAGAGGTGAAAGAAACACAATCAAATCATATGTAATTGGGTTGATGTGTAAATGGTCTACACATAATATTTTGTCAGGTTGGGTTGAAAGCAACACGGTGTGGCAGGCCTATTACTACCTTCGTATTGTATGTCGTTCTAAGGTATATAGGCTCTTATAATGTGCAATGGTAACTTCCCTCCTGTTCTCACGCTACAAATACACACATTGCACAGAAGACATACGGATAAGTATTTTTTGACATGATGTTGATACACAGACTGTAGTTACTGTGCACCGGTACAGGAAGTTCACTGCAAATTTCCCAAAACTATGGACCAACGAGAAATGTAGGTTGTAGGTGTCATTGCATTCACAACTGTTTGACGGCGAGGACACAGTCAGCCATAACTCCCCAGCAATGTGTACGTCTGTGTGTCCAGTCTCGCTGCTCGCGGTGGTTGTTGTCGCTTGGGTCGTCCACCCAGCACCTGTCGTGTGCCAGTGCACCACCGGCCACTGCCACGACGACGGCGACAACGACGTGAGTATGTTGACGGCGATGGTGTCTCGTCTCCAGGACACCGTGGAACAGCTACATCAACATATATGGGATTCTACGGATAAAATACAGCAAGAGCTAATGGAGCAACAAAAACAATTGACGAAGCTGTCGGACACATTGGAGAAACAACAAGCGTGTACGTACCATTTATCTGCCACTATTGGTAGTGTAAATGTAATGTAATTTATTATATAGAGTGCTTCTTAAGAATTGTCAGTCACTTAGGTTGATGTCATTGCGTATCAGCGACATACAAATCACTTATCTTCGATAATTGGCTAACGTTTCTGACATATTTACTAATATGTTTACATATATTCATATGGTAATCATTGCATCAGTGTAATGTGATAACAGTAATGAAAGTCTTGTCTACCTGCTTATTTTTGACGGTCTTTTCAAGTGAGTGTCAATCAATCCATTTTATTTCAACAATACATATCTCTACGAAGTAGATACAGGGATGCTTTCATTTCAAAGTAAAAAAGGTTGCGGGTGTAAATGTAATTTATGTTTTTAATAACAAACCGATGAAAACATCGAATGTGGCGGATTCAATATTGCTACATTCATATTGCAGATATGCGTAATTATATTGCATTATATAGAGCCATCTCATGAGACAAGATGTGCTATCTGTATCACCATACTCTAGGGTGTTCCTTATAACACACATTTGCCAGAATATACCAAACTGTGCGTTTTACCACGCGTATGTTCTCAATAGCCTCCTCACGACAAGAGATGAGATTGGATAGTTTCCATAAATGTTGCGATACACGCATCCCTGACATATCCTGGCAGGACACGATCACAAACACAATGACATATTCACACATACAGCTACATATTCAAATATATCAGATACAACATAGATATCATGATGAGTTTGATTGAAACAATCCTTCGAACACTTCATAAAATGACCGCTCGTTCGTACAAATTGCCTGTTCTTACCACTATTGAGATGTTTTAATGTTATCAGGGTTGAACTTATTTTGTACCAGATTTGACAGCCAATGTTTTCTTTCTACTGAGCCAGAGTAATGTCTAGGTTGTATCCATTTACCACATCCAAACTACCTTGACAAGTATTCAGTTGATACCCACAATCAAGTAAACAAAAAACAAGTCAGAGTAACATATACCATGTCCGAGGTGGTATCATCGGTGTTTACTTAAAACATGTGCAGTTCAAGTAGGTCTCACTGCAGAGCCCCTTTTTCAACAAGTTATAAACACATGGATTATTCCTAACATTTGAAGACGTCTATAATGGTAATATGGTATATGTCCCCAAAATGCCACCTCCATAAGACTGAAACCATTTTAGTATTTAGTACATCATCATGACGTGTTCTAAAAATTACTTTGTCTCATGTTCGTACTCAGCTGTAAGGCAATTTTTTTTCTTTGACAGTTACGTAAGCAGACTGATTCATTTACATATTATTCATTTGCTACGGTAGAAAGGAACTACCATTTTCTTTTTAAAAATATAAACATGTATTTTATTCAGTGTCGAAGCGATGGTTTGCTCCTCGCGACTGCTACGATCTACTGAGGGACGGCAACAACGTGAGTGGCGTGTACGACGTCTACCTGGCCAAGGCGAGGAAGTTTGTCCGCGTGTTCTGTGATATGGACTCGAATGACGGGGGTTGGTTGGTACGTCCCACACAAACACAAATATTAAATCACGCAAATACACAAACACACACATACACGAACACTCACAAAACACTCGAATACATGCATACAGGCACACAGGCATTATATGCAAATGCGCACACACAGGATGGTCCATACTATATGTTATGGCAGCTACCGTCACACTGAACATAACACACGTCAACATAAACACTAATTAATGTGATTAAGATATTGTAGCAAGATAATGAACATAAGATAATATGAACATAATATGGAAGCCCATTATGTAAGTTTAATATAACGTTTGCCATCGATGAAACATTATACACCTCGCTACCTCGATGTATAGCAAGAATACGAGACATATGTTTGTTGACTTGGCTTGTTTTCATCAACATGTAACTAATTTTCATCGCAACCAGACAGTTAGTTGTCATGCGTATGGTGTGGTTTGACACGTGCAGGTGTTCCAGAGAAGACAAGACGGTTCCGTCGATTTCTACCGCGACTGGGCCAGCTACAAGGAAGGATTCGGCGACGTGGCCGGTGAATTCTGGCTCGGTGAGTATACAAAAAGAAGTAGTAGTAATTAGTAGTAATTTAATTCAACCACCTAAAACAGCACCGTTTATGTTCCTGAGTTACATTTCTGAAAATGAAGTATTATTTTGTATACCATTTTCTTGCATAATATACAATTTTATCAAACCATATTTGCGTAACATCACATCCTGTTGCTAATATTAAATTTACGTGATTTTACAATACATTTTATATGACACATTGAGACGAGCAATAAAGGGATTCTGTATACGCTTATACGAATATAATTTAGCATAATGTCTTTTTCTGGTATTTTGTGTTTTTCAAATCAATGCATAACTTGCTATCACGTGGGTGATTAATTATGCAGCCCGGTTGCTTTGAATATTTATGCGTGGGGTGAACTTGTCCGATATGTTGGTACGGTTTAAACGTGACTAACATATCACATTTTAATTAAATATATACATAACATGATATGAAATAATTATGCTAACAAGATTAATTAAAAGCTGGGTACATTACAAAGAACATTGATAGTGTACTTCATATTAAAATATTTCGTCGCTTACGGGTGAGGAAAGCATTTAAAACTAACATTACATTGTTGATGCTGTCCGCTTTAGTGATCATAATTGTGTCATTTATGATACTATATGGAAAATTCAATATTATTTGTGATTACTGCTGTTGATGATAGTGTACTTGTAGCATGGTTTGCATTGTTAATATGTACGTTTTCAGGCAACGATTACCTCAATGATATAACATCGCAGGCTCGATATTTACTAAGAATAGACATGGAAGATTTCGAGAATGAAACAAGGTATGCAGATTACTCCAATTTCGCTGTTGATTCGGAGACAAACAAGTACAAGCTTTCATTTGGGACTTACAGCGGCACTGCAGGTAAACATAATGTATTGTGTGTGTGTGTGTGTGTGTGTGTGTGTGTGTGTGTGTGTGTGTGTGTGTGTGTGTGTGTGTGTGTGTGTGTGTGTGTGTGTGTGTGTGTGTGTGTGTGTGTGGGTGTGTGTGTGTTTGTGTCTAAAAGTGTGTTTGTGTGTTACAATGCAAACACTCACGGTCTGTATCAATTTTTATTATAACCCTGAATCTGCAGTGAGCGTCGATCTTCTAAACAAATCGTTAAGCGTTTTTCCTCTGCTTATTACACCGTGACTGTTCACTGATGTGGGAGAACAACTATATATTTGGTCATATACAATATTTCTCCATTCGATCGCTGCATCCTCCGACTACATCTGCATGTGGAATGTGCACGTGGTTGTCTTTCATGTGGAAACAAAGTAATACAAGTGGCTATACAAAATGTGGCGCCCATATTTTTAACGTCACAACGTGTTAACCATACAACTGTGTATACTTATGTGCAGCAGCGAGTGTGTGGTCAATACGAGTGCATGCATCTTATATTTCATATGTTTCTACACACCTAAGCATGTTTGTGACTGTGTATGACGTGCTGCTCAACATATTACATTTGGATAATTACATGAAGAAAATGTTGGTCTCCAAATATAATACTGTCAAATTGTTATGTTATGCTGCTATGTTATGTTATGTTGTGTTGTGTTGTGTTGTGTTGTGTTGTGTTGTGTTGTGTTGTGTTGTGTTGTGTTGTGTTGTGTTGTGTTGTGTTGTGTTGTGTTGTGTTGTGTTGTGTTGTGTTGTGTTGTGTTGTGTTGTGTTGTGTTGAGTTGTTTTGTTTTGTGTTGTGTTGTGTTGTGTTGTGTTGTGTTGTGTTGTGTTGTGTTGAGTTGTTTTGTGTTGTTTTGTGTTGTGTTGTGTTGTGTTGTGTTGTGTTGTGTAGTGTAGTGTTGCGCTGCGCTGCGCTGCGCTGCGCTGCGCTGCGCTGCGCTGCGCTGCGCTGCGCTGCGCTGCGCTGCGCTGCGCTGCGCTGCGCTGCGCTGCGCTGCGCTGCGCTGCGCTGCGTTGCGTTGCGTTGCGTTGCGTTGCGTTGCGTTGCGTTGCGTTGCGTTACGTTACGTTACGTTACGTTACGTTACGTTACGTTACGTTACGTTACGTTACGTTACGTTACGTTACGTTACGTTACGTTACGTTACATTATGGTATGCTATGTTGTTATGTTATGTTATACGGTGCTCTTGTGTTTATGACCTCACTTATTGTTCAGGTGATTCATTGAAGGTCCATGCCAACTATCCATTCAGCACGAAGGACCGCGACAATGATCGCGGCAATGAAAATTGTGCTCAAGTAAACAAGGGGGCGTGGTGGTACACTCAATGTCACCAGTCTAACTTGAACGGCGAGTACCTCAGTAGCCCTCGTACGTCTTTCAACTACGGCATTCAGTGGGAATCATGGCATGGTGACTACTACTCGCTCAAAAAAGTGACAATGAAATTGAGGCCTTAGCTCAACGTTTCGGAAATCCTGTCCGTTAATATTTTTAATTGGTCCCTTATACTCGCGCTAAGAAATGAACAAAAACGCATGTCATTGCATCATATAAAAGTACTCACTTTAATACAACCTAGTGCTTTCTGCTATCATGTCACTGTTTCTATTGGAGAATGAAAGTTCCAATGACCAATTGTTGCTTAATCGTCACTACGTGGTATTCGATTCGCTATTCCACAAAGTATACATGTTGCAACATTTCCGGTCGCTAGACCCGAATATTAGGATGATAGATGTATCGGGATGCAAATTTATCGTTGTAGTTTTATCTTAGAATGTGAATATCTTGTGAACAATAGTTCACATGCAGTTGTCGGAAGACATGTGCAGCGTATATATAGTATGGGATTCAGCGGAAATGTGTAGTTAAGAGATGGACCAAAACGTAATGTTGTTCAAACATAGCGTGATTAATTTGCTATTTAGATATTTTGATGAAGCGTGGTGTATAAAAAAAACACTCGTTTTATGATCACCAACGGAAATGTGTTTCATGTCTTATTCAATTAAATGTTTTTGTCCACAAAGTTATAACCTGACAAAGGTTGGCCTGCGCCTAAATACGTTTGCGGGTCACTGTATTAGGGGTACAGAGAAATTATACATTGTGGTGCATTTTAATTGTTCTAGTAAGTTTACTAGAGCACTTATATAGTTATATTATTGTGATAATCAATCAGCATAGCTGTAATCTGGTAACATTTGCCTCCACTCAACATAAAACGGTATTTTTGAGCACACATGGTTTGTACGCGTCGTCGGTTTGGATTTTCGTTGTCGTTTGAGTCGAGTGCAATGGTTACTATGCAACTGCAATGTCATAGTAAAGTGTAAATGGTTCGTAAGGGACACGGCGTTCCACGGTAATTATACGTGCGAGTATTTATACGCCAGAATTATATATATATATATATATATATATATATATATATATATATATATATATATATATATATATATATATATATATATATATATATGAGAAATGTATATTGAAGGGCGTATGGGTAAAACAGTTGGTAATATAAATATGCTTGCTCACTTATTTTCATTTGATAACATTACACTTTGATATACAAAACATCGTTACTAAGTTGTTTATGCAGTCTAGTTTTCAGAATAATAATTAAAAAAAAAATTAGAATTAGTGCTATTAATGTTGATGTTGTTAGTATCTCACCTTTATTTGTAATGTTCTCAGTTGCATCCGTTTTACCATGCACTATTAAACATGAATATAACGCGATATTGTTGTTCTATTGAGTCGTTGAACTGTTGTATTCCTGCCAGCAAGTGTTGGCAGTACTGGTGCTGCCGCACGATGGTGGCTTGCAGGGAGACACATGTCCGTCCGAGCACCGATGTCGGAGCCGTATTCGACTACAAACCTGTGCACGACTGGTCCGATGTTTATAACACATGAGCATATGACAACTGCCAATAATTGCGTGCGTTGTCCTGTAACATAATTGACAACTGTTCGTTTTGTTCGACAACAAAATACGGGCTGTAAACTTCCTGGTCTTGTGAAGCTTCGATCATCAAGACTCCGCTATGTGGCGCGACCATTTGTCTACAACTAACAATTACCCGTTGCACATCCCTATAAAACAATCCTCTTTCAACGTCAACCAATGAAATCGCCACAAGTTGGGTGGTCGGCCGCCGCCATGTGATATAAGTTTGGGTGATTCCAGCCACAGGCTGCTCGTACTACAGGCAATGTTTAGGACGGGAATTGGTCATTATAGTGGGATTCATACCGATCTTGTCGTCATCAAACAGTGGCGGGTATCTGCGCTCTTCCCACTGCTGAAGAAGTAGCGACTGGCGAAGTGAACTGCTATAATGGTACAGATCGACTCGACTAGCACCAACGGTTTGCCAACACGATGAGCCAGGGGAAAGTAGCGCATCGCAACGACCCCTGGCTGGCGAGAATGGGTAAAACACATAGTCAGAACATGACTACAGAAACGACATTCTACAGAGTAACATATTAAGGGACTGTTTCTGTTTCTGTTATATTATGCTATCGAGGCATATACCCTTCAACCTGGTCAAGACACTGACTGATAAATCTACATATTTATGTATACGCTAATGTGTTGCATATGCTTTCAAATAGTATTAATAAGTCATTTTCTATTGCGACAAAATATTAAGAATCCTAGCTTAGAAACCCATCAATTCAAAAGTGTTAATCGATGTCTGGGTTAGTAAACAATACCAGTTGTTAACAGATGGACTGACGCCCCAGTGAGGATATAAAACTATGTCTTAAGATGATACAACATCGGACAGGAAGCAAACGCAGAGACTTTACAAGAGGCACATCATTAGAGACCTAGCTGAGCAAGACCATTCGTTGGCTTTGTGATTCTACAACACGTTTCCTATATTCCTGAGTGGATTAATTTACTTCTCTTAGAATATATGACAGGTTGAAGGATGCCACGCTTTTACAAGGTATTTACTGCAAAACACAGACGCCAAGAAGCGAAGGTAATGTCCCATTATCCAAGGCTGTTATACGTAGGTTTAAACCATCAGTTCCCTATTAAGAAAAACAGTATTTCACCACCCGCCCACCGCGCCCATTGGAAGCCATGGTATGAGAGTATTCCTTCAAACTTTGTCTCTATCAAGTAGTATGAATATGTTCAATATTCACACTCAGAAATATAATTATTAGGTTACTTTTCTAATTTTGAATTGTATTAACACGTATTACCTGTACAAACTCTCCAATATAGCTTTGAGAATTTTAACTTCCCTATACAGCCCTGCAGGCTTACGTCAACCTATGCGAATAACGCTGCAACTTTTTTTTATAATATTATTAGTTTCATGTATCCGGGTAAGGAATTACCCAATAGTGCTGTAGACATACGCACGTAGTGTCGTGGAAACTGTTTCCGGTTTCTGTTACACGTGTTTGTTTATATGGCAACAAGCCTGTAAATTGTTCTGAATGACACATCTACGGCGCGAAACGATTTCGCGGAAGCATGTCACGTCTACATTCCGGAAAGTTACGTCAGTAGTCTATAGTGCTATTGTTATGCATCACTAAATGCCCATTAGGAAACTCACTACCTGTTAGGCTACGGACTTTTCTTGTTATAAATAATGTTGTACGTGACGACTTTCAGCTAAAATGCCATACTATTTGAATGCACGCCGACTTGATATCTTGAAATCTACCCGCTCTACCGACTTGAAGATATCCAACACCATCCCCATCGACTCTAAAATCGGTCAAACTAGCTTATCTATGTTTATATATATATATATATATATATATATATATATATATATATATATATATATATATATATATACATACGTTTTTTCTGATGCATATAAAAAGGTATTGTTGAAAGACATTGTTATTCCGTCATGTTAACCTTTTTCAGTGATATAATATTTGCGATAATAGAAATGTATTTATCGGTTGTTAAAAGTGCTGCTTGGTGTGTGCTAGACAACAACTTGAATCTCGAAATGCAAAGGAAACGTATGGCTGTTTACCAGTGGCGCCACACTGCGGCTCGGTGGGATAACGCTAATGGTCGATTTGGTACACCTGAAGTTCTGAACGAGCTCTTTTTGGATGGAAGAGACGGCCATAATGTGTTGACTGTCGTCTTTGTTTCAATTTATATTATGTTTACATGGTTATGGACTATTACAAAGTATTGTCAAAGCGATGATGCAAACAGACTATGTACAACTGAAAAACCGCTTTCAAACCATATAATAAATACCAGTACGTACGGTACACAGCTCTTAAACATATCCAGCACAACACTAGTAATAATTGTATATTTTAACATATTATCATATCTAAAAATTCATGACATTGCTAATTCATTTACGACAAACCTTATACAAAGCCCCAGAACATTTATTAGGATGGGTCGCTATACAAGAAATATCTTATTATTACAATTATTACCACACTGCTGACAAGATTGCTGTTTGCACATTTGATAAATTGTATCTACATTTCACCTTCAGTAAACCTACTATGCATCGATACAATAGACGGCCTACACGAACCTGTAAAATATTGATATATGTATCTATATTTACACGATTTAACACTATTACCACCTAGAGCATATATGCCAGACGGATCGTGAACAAAGACACCTTTGTAGTGAGTCCATTTTGCTAGATATCTAAAACCTACCCTTACGTAACACGTTAATGCAGTTTGAAACCCATTCAAACATCTTCTCCGTTGAGATTCGTCGTCCATCTTATGTAGGAAGTTGCATTATACGAACTCAACGAAAGAGACAGGGAGCAGTCATTAATCGCAACTTGACAAGGCGGCTGTCACAGCTAGTAAATCTGAGTAAATCAATCGACATGCCGCGTAAATTCACACAACGGTCTCATTAAACAATTCACCGAATCAAACAGTGGCGAACTGTACGTAATCACATATTTGAAATGTCATTTCAAGAGCGCGTTTCCACGAGCCGCTCGTAACGAACGCCGTCAAATAAACCAATTCGGTAATACGAAAACCTCGTAACACGACAAAATGTAGTCTGTCACAGTTGATGTATCTGAGGGCATTGACAGCGCGCGCAGCTGCCGCGAGCTGTATTTTGTGGAACATTTGGCTTTGACGCTGTCGGGTCATCTATTGCCGCGGTGACGTGTCGGCTCGAGCCAGGGCGTGATTGCCTCTCGTTGACTCGCTTCTCATTAGGCGAATCGGGAGTTTGCTAACAAAAACACGTCTCGGGACATCGATTGGCCATTGACTGGTTCGAACTCGGTGCACGGGTGGGGGTTTCTAGTTGTAAGAGCTCTGATTGAAATACGTGAACGGAGTTCATAAATAGCCTACAAAGTGAGGGGAAAGTAATCGTGTTGAGTGTGAAATCGTTTGAGGTTTGCGAACTGAGGCTGTTTGATGTGTTCGTGAGCGTATGCGCATGTCTGGCGTGTGTGTGTGCGTGCGTACGCGTGCGTGTGCCCACGCATGAGCGTGTGTCCATGTATGAGCGTATACCCATCTATGAGCGTGTGCCCCGTGCGAGCGTGTGCCCATGTGCGAGCGTGTACCGTGCATGAGCATATGCCCGTGTATGAGCGTGTACCAATGTACGCGTGCGTGTGCCCACGAATGAGCGTGTGTCCATGTATGAGCGTATACCCATCTATGAGCGTGTGCCCCATGCGAGCGTGTACCGTGCATGAGCATATGCCCGTGTATGAGCGTGTACCAATCTATGAGCGTGTGGCCGTATACGAGCGTGTGCCCATGTACGAGCGTGGGTCCATATACCAGCGAGTGACCATGTACGAGCGTGTGTCCAGATACGAGTGTGTCCTCGTGTACGAGCGTGTGCCCATGTACAAGGGTGTGCCCAGTCAATAAGTGGGTAGGTAAATTTATAAGGAATAATTATACGCGAGATAGCATATAAGTAATACAAACAAGCTACGAAGCCATAACTGAACACAAATCACCAATATCAACAATTAATACCAATCCCCTAACTCGCCTTACCAACAAGACATTACTAATAACGACTAACCATCACATTAAAGCTAACAAGTGTTACACGTGCATGCGCAAACTATATGTACACGGAGTGGACACCTTTTACTACTACTGCTACTGCTACTGCTACTGCTACTGCTACTGCTACTGCTACTGCTACTGCTACTGCTACTGCTACTGCTACTGCTACTGCTACTGCTACTGCTACTGCTACTGCTACTGCTACTGCTACTGCTACTGCTACTGCTACTGCTACTGCTACTGCTACTGCTACTGCTACTGCTACTGCTACTGCTACTGCTACTGCTACTGCTACTGCTACTGCTACTGCTACTGCTACTGCTACTGCTACTGCTACTGCTACTGCTACTGCTACTGCTACTGCTACTGCTACTGCTACTGCTACTGCTACTGCTACTGCTACTGCTACTGCTACTGCTACTGCTACTGCTACTGCTACTGCTACTGCTACTGCTACTGCTACTGCTACTGCTACTGCTACTGCTACTGCTACTGCTACTGCTACTGCTAATGCTAATGCTGCTGCTACTGCTGCTGCTACTGCTGCTACTGCTGCTACTGCTGCTGCTGCTGCTGCTGCTACTGCTGCTGCTACTGCTACTGCTACTGCTACTGCTACTGCTACTGCTACTGCTACTGCTACTGCTACTGCTACTGCTACTGCTACTGCTACTGCTACTGCTACTGCTACTGCTACTGCTACTGCTACTGCTACTGCTACTGCTACTGCTACTGCTGCTGCTGCTGCTGCTGCTGCTGCTGCTGCTGCTGCTGCTGCTGCTGCTGCTGCTGCTGCTACTGCTACTGCTACTGCTACTGCTACTGCTACTGCTACTGCTACTGCTACTGCTACTGCTACTGCTACTGCTACTGCTACTGCTACTGCTACTGCTACGGCTACGGCTACGGCTACGGCTACGGCTACGGCTACGGCTACTGCTACTGCTACTGCTACTGCTACTGCTACTGCTACTGCTACTGCTACTGCTACTGCTACTGCTACTGCTACTGCTACTGCTACTGCTACTGCTACTGCTACTGCTACTGCTACTGCTACTGCTACTACTACTACTACTACTACTACTACTACTACTACTACTACTACTACTACTACTACTACTACTACTACTACTACTACTACTACTACTACTACTACTACTACTACTACTACTACTACTACTACTACTACTTTATTTGACCGGAATGTAGATTACAAAGTAGCTCTCTAACTTTAGCCCTCTGACGTCATCAATATGACGCGTGCCTCGCGATTGTAAAATTACGTACAACAATGTTGTCTTATCATAGCGACCTGCCAACTGCATGTGAAAGAAAACATATGAATATACGCAGTTTCGAAAAACGCTGCTATTGAGGCTGGATTGCATGATGAGGCATGGCTGCCACGTGATCTCCAGACACGCTGAACCCTGGAAGATGTGTGCAAGATACGGCGATAAATCGTCACGGTGATTAGCGTTGCTTTTTCCCGCAGCACCTGCTGGCTGCAAACGCGTCTTGTCAAAATATCAAACGATAAGTTCATATGTGTGTGTGTGTGTGTGTGTGTGTGTGTGTGTGTGTGTGTGTGTGTGTGTGTGTGTGTGTGTGTATTTACTGATATATGTATATATAATATATATATATATATATATATATATATATATATATATATATAATTATATATACGTGTTTATATATATATATAATTATATATATATAATTATATATATACGTGTTTATATATATATATATATATATATATCTATATATATATATATATATATATATATATATATATATATATATATATATATATATATATATATGTCAGCTTAATCTGCTGCTAGAGTGGCCATGTACCGTGTAAAATAGTATAAATTAAACACAATTGTACTGAAGGTACGTTCACATAAAAACAACTTGCGACTCTTTTTTACTAGCATAAATTATTAAACATGTTGATCAATGTAACCTTAAAATTACATTAAAAAAAATATATATATAATATATATAATATATATATATATATATATATATATATATATATATATATATATATATATATATATATATATATATATATCGTTTCGTCAGTACTTATCCTTAGGTTTATATTATTCGGCCAGAATAACGGGGCATCAAAACCTTAACCAGTAAGTTTTTCGTGTCAGTCTTGAAATACTCCAAAATGTGCGTTTTAGCAAACGAATGACTTGCTTAGAAGAACGTCATTCATGACATCAATCATAGCCGTTATTGGTTACAGTACAGTATGGTAAATGATTCTCCCTCTGTGCTGGTACTTTGTTGATGGTGAGGGGGCTTGCGTGTCCCAATGATTCTGGAAGCTATATCGGCAGGGGCTTCAAAAAGGTTTAACCAAGCCAGGTCTCCGATGATGGACCAGACGAAACCCAGTACCTGGCCCTCCAGGTTGGAGGATGGGCGTGGGGCTAATACCCCACCCCGTAAAAACAAGCTCTTTTGCGGAAACTACGACAATTACAACTACCACGAGGGGCCCCATAGCGTACTTGCGCCTACCATCTGACAGTATGATCACATCTGCTCAAAGCCTACAGCAGGAAGACATGGTGCGAACGATAGTCTGTTTGGCCACAGAACCAAGACCTGCATAGGGACATGGACTATCCGCACCATGAATGAGACCTAAAAGTTAGCACAAATCATCCGCGAAATGAAAAGATAATGGAACCCTAACAAGACATCAAGGCAAGACTGGGTAAAGCCCGGTGTAGTTTTGTCAAAATTCAGAACATTTGGCAGTCCAAGCAGTATACCATACAAAACAAAGTTAAGAGTCTACGACAGTAATGTGAAGTATATCTTACTGTATGGCTCAGAGTGTTGGCGAGTGTTTAAAGGGAACATGGCAAAGATCGAGGCCTTCCATAATCGATGTTTGAAAAAGATCTGCCTGATAATTTGGCCCAATAAAATATCTAACGTGGAGCTCCACAAGCAGTCGGGCTGCAACAGTGCTGTCCTGGAAATTAAACGCCGACGACTGAGATGACTAGGACACGTCCTGAGAATGCCTAAAGAAAGTATCCCCAAAGTTACTCTAAGATGGATGCCACTCAGAAGAAGGAAGCCAGGACGACCAAAGACAAAATGGCGAAACACATAACTAAAAGAGATTGGGCTCTCGGGAGACGCCGCAGCAAAGTACGGGGAAGGAAACACTTCTTGTAGGTTCATTTTATAGAAGCCCCAACAGCACTACTGAAAACAATGATAACCTAAATGAGCTACTAGAGAAAATAAGTGAAAAAAAAATTTCACACGTCCTTCTACTTGGAGACTTCAATTACCCAAAGATTGATTGGAAAATAATGTGTACGTCGGTTCCAAGTATAGAAGACAAAGAGTTTAAATTTATCGAAAAGCTTCGAGATTGTTATCTCATCCAACATATAACTGAACCCACTAGAGGTAGAGGGACAACAGAGCCATCACTTCTTGACTTAGTAATCACCAGTGAGGATTCCGAAATTGTGTCTATTGATACAGCCTCAGCACTAGGGAAAAGTGACCACTCCATAATCAAAGTGATTCTTAACTGCACACCAATACATGAGCCGATCAGAAAAACTGTTTATAAATACGATAAGGGAGACTACCCCAAAATGGAGGACATGTTAAGCATTGATTGGGATGCCGAATTTTTAGAACATGAGGGTGATGTGCAAGCACAATGGGACATTTTTACAATGAAACATAGAGAAGCTGTAGAAAGGTGTATACCTAAAAAGGTGATGTCAGAAAGAACAAAAAAATACCCGGTACCACTAAATGTAAAATTAAGAGCTAAAATCAGAAGAAAAAATAGACTGTGGAAGAAATATCTTCTAACTAGAGATGTCCAAGCTTACCAGGAATACTGCAGATTACGCAATCAGGTTAGGAGGTTAACAAGAAAGGCACAAACAATATATGAAAAAAGTATCATTAGCCAAATAAAAGAGAATCCTAAGAAATTTTGGCAATACGCCCAGGCAAAAATGAAGACAAGAACGGGTATACCCAACTTAATAAAAAGTGATTTGAAAGATGACTTAACAAACTCAGACTCGGAAAAAGCAGAGCTATTGGCTGATTATTTCTCTTCAGTATTTACAATTGAACCACAAGAGAAAACTCCTGAGGAACCTATAAGATGTTATAATACAGTTGAAACGTGTACTATTAACCCATCAGTAGTTGCAACAAAACTAAAAAAACTAAAAACATTTAAATCACCTGGACCTGATGGCATACACCCCAGGGTCTTAAATGAATTAGCAGACTGCATCAGTATTCCATTATCAATTATTTTTAACACATCTCTAACAACAGGCAAACTACCCAAAGAATGGAAACAGGCTAACATATCTCCAATCCATAAGAAAGGAAGTAAAACATTACCTCAAAATTACCGACCAGTCAGTATAACAAGTGTAGTGGGTAAGATAATGGAAGAAATAATTAGAGACACCATCACTGTACATATGAAAGAAAATGAGCTATTGAGTAAATGTCAGTTTGGCTTTGTAAAGGGCCGCTCAACAGTACTTCAACTATTAAAGGTATTAGATATATGGACTGAAACGCTGGACAATGGAGGCTGTATTGATGTAATATATTGTGATTTTATGAAAGCATTTGACAAGGTCCCACATTCAAAACTTATAAAAAAAATCCAGAGCTATGGAATAAAGGGAAACCTAATTAACTGGATCATAGATCTACTTTCACATAGAAAGCAACGAATACGAATTAACAACATATTTTCTAACTGGCAAGAAGTGATCAGTGGAATACCACAAGGATCTGTGATCGGCCCCCTTCTTTTTGTTATCTTCATAAATGATCTACCTGATGTTATAAAAAACTCTCATATTTTCCTATTTGCAGATGATATGAAACTTTTTAACCCTATTTATAATGAAGATAACTGCAACATCCTACAAAAGGATCTCACCTCAGCGGAGAAATGGTCAGAAACATCACTACTGAAATTTCATCCTGATAAATGTTGTAACATGCGAATTGGACGTTCCTCCATAAGAAATGATGGATACACAATGGGTAAAGATCAGAAAACAATTAATAAAGCAGAAACAGTAAAGGATATTGGAGTAACTTTTGACTCATCACTTAACTTCGAGGCACATATGTCAGAAAAAATTAATAAAGCCAATTCTATGATGGGGATAATTCGACGCACTTTTGAATATCTAGATGATAAGTGTTTTTCTACTGTTTTTAAGTCTCTTGTCCGACCACATATCGAGTATGCAAACCAGGTATGGAGTCCATATTTAATGAAACACATAACAGCACTTGAAAATGTTCAGCGTCGAGCAACTAAATTAATTCCTGGATATAAGGAACTGGATTATAAAGAACGTCTAATAAGATTAAAGCTACCAACTCTTTCATACCGTCGACTTAGGGGAGACATGATAGAAATTTACAAAATATTAACTGGGAAATATGATTCTACTGTTACATCAAATTTTGTTACATTAAGGGATAATGATTCAATAACGAGAGGGCACAACCTAAAAATATTTAAAGAAAGATGCCGATTGAACATCCGAAAAAATTCATTTGTATACCGATCTACTGATGTATGGAATAGTCTGCCACAGTCTGTGGTAGATGCTCCATCAGTCCAATCATTTGAAGGTAGACTTGATAAACTATGGAAAAATCATCCTATAAAAAATGATTTTACGGCACCACCTCAACTATGGACTGTGTCACCTTTAGACGCATGCGCACAGTCTCAAATCAATGATCAAGACAGAGCTGGCACAAGAGACAGAAATGCCTAATTCAGCCAGAAAAGGACCTGTAAGAACCTGTAAGAACATTGATGTAGCCTTGTGTCCCATTGGGGAAAAAGAGGATAAATAAAGCAAGTAAATGTTTAATGACCAAATTGTATCATTATTTTCTGAGGTGTTTATTTAACCAATACTGATCCATTTGATTTGTTTCACGACCAGCTGTGCCACAGCTATTCAGTATTGTGGACCCTTAGACTTAGATCCATTAGTTAATATAGTGAACATATGACCCCTCTCAATTGTTGTTAGTCTTGTTCTTTGTAGTTACCCGTTTGGGTCAGTTATCTGCCCAGAGGGTAACTACAGTTATCTGCCCGTTTCAAGACGGATAGCCAGGTCTCCGGCTAAGTTCATGTTGTACATGAAAGGAAATGTTACAGTTTTGCAGAACGACATCTACCCGGAAGCAGTGTTTTCGTCTCCTCCGGGCAGGGGCGATGCGCAATTAACATGTCCGATTAAGCGCAGAGTCTGTATCACCAGTTGATACAAATATGCTAACACAACGGTGTGACATGAGATGAACCTGTAGAAAGAAGCACATATTGGGCTGTTGAATTGCGCATGATACCAGTTTATGAAGAAGGACGTCAACGCGGTGGCTTTTGGCATTGTGGTTGGAGTTGGTGAGATCAGAGTATCTCCTTGTATTTTGTTGACAACTTAACGACGGCCTATCCATACACCTGTCAACCAGCACGACTGCGGCGTAAGTACGAGTACTTATCCGTCACCAGCTCTGAACATCTGAAGAAAAAAAACGATGATTCGGTTTAACTTTATGTTTGTCCCGTCCCGATGTTGGAATGCTTACAGTAACCGCGACCGTCGCCATCTAGTGGGAGGATGGCCGCAGACAACCGAGACGAATAAGTGCGTTTTCCACATACGGGGCCAGTTTCATAAAGCGTACTTACGATGTCGTTGTGGTCGATAATTCGTCGAAAGCCTAAAACGTCGTAAAGTTACGCTAGCTGCTTTCAAATGTCTCCCCCGTGGTTGCTCTTAGCTGCGTCTCGAAATTAATAGGTGTTTTCTTAAATAGTCTGATTCTCCCCCATTCGAAATAATCCTCTAATGCCAGACAGTGAACTAATATCTGTCATATAGTAAAAACCGAACTTAACATTAAGTTGTTCGTGCCATTAAAGTCTGGCCAGAAGAGACGTGTAGTTCCCCGCACTTCAAATACACGACTGTCTGTCGAAACGTGAACAATTTCGTTCACCCTGCGATGCTTGTATCGGAAGAGACCCTGTATCGGAAGAGACCCTTCTGTCTGGTGTCTGTGTTATGGTAAGTAAAAGTTCCCATGCAGCGAAAATAAGGCTTTTATTATACTCCGTGTCAGTCCTCCCCTTGTTTGACAATGTGGAAAAAAATTGACGATTCATAACATACTGTTTCTATACCTTTACCAGTCGTGTCGTTCAGTATGTAACGTACATATACAACCCTTTGTCTACCACGCACACGACACTGATAAATTGCTTATGACAATGACAAAGTATTGATGTATCAATTACATATATTTACACTGAGACTCATCTATCATTGCCACCGAGAAGGCGACAATATGGCTGCGAAAGTTCCCGTGACTCCGGTCATGTGACCCGCGCGACTTCACAGATGTCTTCGTCGCCATCTTGCGCCTTAGTGGGTCGCGAGACGATGACATATCAATCCATAAGTCATTAGCGCGCGACGCAAATCCCGATCTCCCTCGCATCGCTCCGCTGGTGTTTCATAAAACTGCCTCGAATGAAATGAGATTGTTGTTTGAGCTGATGTTGCCATCGATCATGGCTGCTTGGCCGACTTCCGCCCAGTTGACGCGCCGCCTACGTCACCGACGCCTTCCGTTGCGGACGTCGACTAGTTGACGACCGTAGGAGACGCCGTCGTCCTTAGCTTCGGGTTCACCGACCCCGTGCTGTCGCGCAACGGTCAAACGGGGTCTTTGCAGTTTGTACGATCCACGTACAAGTTGATCGTTACGTGACTTAAATTTGGACATATATAACTACATATGTGATTAATAAATACAATTTGACGAGCAAAAATGCTAAACCAATTTTTCTATTTTTTTTATATATGTATATATATATATATATATATATATATATATATATATATATATATATATATGTTTGTATGTGTGTGTACTTGTATATATATATATATATATATATATATATATATATATATATATATATATATATATATATATATATATATATATATATATATATATATAATTATATATATATATATATATATATATATATATATATATATATATATATATATTGTGTTATTTAATATTGGGAATAGTAGGCGAACAAATTCTACACGACGATGTTTTCGCCTGATCATGCGCATAGCATGGGCACCATTAAAATGGATGTTACTACAACACAGGAGAGGATAGTTTGATTCGGTCTCCAAAAACATGCGTCGTCGATGACGTCATGGCTGACCTAGTGAGATGAGAAGTCAAGCGGCGTCGAATGAACCAAGGCGTAATCAATCAAAGACGCTAATCTTTATCGTCTGGTTAGTCGAGAACCGCGCATATTCACGATAAGTGATTGCTTCGTTTCAGCGATACCATGCGGCAGCCAAAGTGTAGGCTTTAGTATTTTACGATGATAATAATAATGATGACATCATATTTAAACTATCAGTCAGACCCAACAGCTTTATATGCTGTCTCGGTATTTGTAGCGTAACCTAAACTGAGGATTTGACATACAACGATAATTAATATTATAATGTATCATATTGATGTCAATTTTGATTACTAATTTATTTATATTATCCGTTCACCTTTTTATTTTCAAATGGTGTTTATATACACACACATTTTCTATTGACAGTATGCCGGAGAAGTAGACGCGAATAAAAGCAATTGTCACTACCTGATAATTGATTACCTTACAATCTAGACCCCGATTGTATAGGTTTGCCAAGTGAGTAAAACGTAAAGCATGTTGAGCAAACAATAAGAACTTGATAACTGTATAACATAATATATTAAAGGTAAGTTCTTATATAGCGCAGTATACAGTCCTCAGTACTATTCAGAACTCTTTACACTTTACTTTATAACCACCATTGCAACTTCTCTGGGAGGTCTCTGTATAGCCAGGTATTCATTCATACAACTGAGTGACCTGGAGCAATGTAGAGTGAACACATTTGACCAAGGTTTCTACATCGCAGCATACGATTCGAAAACGGGTTCTCTTTCCGAAGTTCTACCATTGCGCTTTATATTAAAATTAAATATAGTTTAATATGGCACTCGACAAACACGCGTATCCTCCTGAAATAGGAATAATTAAAATGAATTCCACACGGCGGAAACAACATAACGATTTCTACCCAAAGACGTCATACAGCCGATCGTTGTGTCGGCTGCGATCAACCAACCGGTTGGTATCGGTTATTTCTATAAAAGCGGCCTGCTGAGAACAACGAAGCCATTAATAACGTAGGCAGACAGAGAACACATTAATCTAACCACAGACCACATTGTTCATGACAAAAAAGTGTTTCCGATGATTTGTCTGTTATTCGGTCATTTCTTCAGACCAGTTCGTTGATCTCACGACTCGAGCAGCAGTTGTGAGTCTTAGATTACACATCTCAGTTAATACCCCAGTCATAGTGTCACGTTTTGGCCGCCACGCTTAGCTACGTTGCGAAACGTGGCAGAACGAGGCGGCCAAAACGTGAGCAAACGTGGAACAGCGTGGCTAAAACGTGACAAAACGTGAACTGGAAATTTTAATTGTGGACATGTTCAAAATTAGCTGGCGTTTCCCGATAACGTACCACACCGTGGCAACAACGTGGTATAACCTGGTTACAACCTAGCAACATCGTGACAGAACGTGAACAGACTCCACGTTGTGCTGCGCTTCTGCTATGTTGTGGTTCGTTACGATACGCTGTAGCACGCTGTGCTGCGTGGCGGCAGCGAGGCATAACGAGGCACAACATGGCACCACATGGCGACAGCGACGCTACAGCGTGGCGAAAGCGAGGCATAACCCGACTTTGATTTTCAGAGCGGGACTACAACGAGACGACAGCGTGGGTAGCACGTGATGACAACGTGACACAACATGGCACCCTGCCGAAATTTGCATTTGTTTAGAACGATCAGAAACGGGACACAACGGCGCGCCCAAAACGTGACACTATGACTGAGGCATAAGTGCTAAAGTTCGTCCATAAATAATTTGCAAGCACAAACTTCGGCCTGATTACACAAGCTTTTATCTCAGGACCGCTCAAAGCGCTTTACACTTTACTTTCCTGACAGACCTGTTTACTCAGACACCATCTCGGCTTCTCTAGGAAGCATCCAGCCATACGCTACAATTAATGCGCAAAGGCTGCTCGTACACAATCCACCACTGTCTATCATGGTCATGGTCATAATGACAATAAAAATCATAACCATAACCATAACCGTAACCGTAACCGTAACCGTAACCGTAACCGTAACCGTAACCGTAACCGTAACCGTAACCGTAACCGTAACCGTAACCGTAACCGTAACCGTAACCGTAACCGTAACCGTAACCGTAACCGTAACCGTAACCGTAACCGTAACCGTAACCGTAACCGTAACCGTAACCGTAACCGTAACCGTAACCGTAACCGTAACCGTAACCGTAACCGTAACCGTAACCGTAACCGTAACCGTAACCGTAACCGTAACCGTAACCGTAACCGTAACCGTAACCGTAACCGTAACCGTAACCGTAACCGTA
>OZ024864.1:4369422-4386922 GCA_964017155.1 Oasisia sp. SBJ-2009 | reverse complement strand
CTTTCTTCAAACAAATTGTGCGACGAGATTTGACTTCCGTCGAGAATTAAAGCGTCCAGCGGACGATTAATTCAGAAAATGCAATGGCAATTTACAGTTTAGGCATGCATTTATTATACGTTTAGTTATATTTTTGCTGCTTTTGAGCGACTTAATAATGCGATCAGATATGTCAGTCGAAATATCAACCATACGTAGAGTAATAATTATAAACTGGACATTCGCGGTTTCGCGAAAGAGCAAATTGGGTAAGACGCGATTTTCTCCATGCAGATCTTTAGAACGTTTTTCACACGATTTAAATGTTTTTTTTGTGATTAACTTTCAAAGCAGTAATACAGAGTTCAATTTCTGGAAGGTGATTTGTCGGAAAACATTGCGCTGCATCTCCGCGTAGTATTAACATCATTATATTAATAAATATAACAACATTGGATCAAGCACTGCCGAAATAAAACGGGGTTATAACATCAGTTAACCCCTGTTGACTGGGCTAGAGCAAGAAACGTCAAGTCTACGATAACCACACGGTGACGACAGGTTGACAGAAAAGCCCATCTCACAACTCGAGTGTTACCGCCAAAACAGTTGACACGTCGACACTGACTTGGAGAGACCAGACAGTGTCTGGGTCATCGGCCGGTCTACTTCTTCCCGCACTGATTGCTGTGGGACTAGAGAAAGGGCTGTATGTGTGGCGTAGATAACGGGATATTGTCTTCATCTAAGTAGGCTTGCTCAGAAGGTGTGAGTGTATGTGTACATAATTATGATGTTGAATCTAGACAATATAAAAGTTAGATAACGTCCAACCATGTCGAACTTTGATATAAATCTAAAGCAACTAAATGTGTGTGCCTCCGGTCAACAAATCAATCCTACCGCCGATGTTATCATCCGTCACAGTCTTCTGGCCGTGTCGTTGTCTGTCTTCTTTCTAGTCTGGTTCCTCTTTCTCTGTTTGTCTATCTAACCGCATATCTATCGGTTTGTGTGTTTGTAGATGTGTGTGTGTGTGTGTGTGTGTGTGTGTGTGTGTGTGTGTGTGTGTGTGTGTGTGTGTGTGTGTGTGTGTGTGTGTGTGTGTGTGTGTGTGTGTGTGTGTGTGTGTGTGTGTGTGTGTGTGTGTGTGTGTGTGTGTGTGTGTGTGTGTGTGTGTGTGTGTGTGTGTGTGTGTGTGTGTGTGTGTGTGTGTGTGTGTGTGTGTGTGTGTGTGTGTGTGTGTGTGTGTGTGTGTGTGTGTGTGTGTGTGTTTGTCGTTGTTCCAAGAATAACCAGGCATGCGCAAAGGCAAGAGCAGGCGCAGGCGCAGGCGCAGGCGCAGGCGCAGGCGCAGGCGCAGGCGCAGGCGCAGGCGCAGGCGCAGGCGCAGGCGCAGGCGCAGGCGCAGGCGCAGGCGCAGGCGCAGGCGCAGGCGCAGGCGCAGGCGCACGCGCACGCGCACGCGCACGCGCACGCGCACGCGCACGCGCACGCGCAGGCGCACGCGCAGGCGCACGCGCAGGCGCACGCGCAGGCGCAGGCGCAGGCGCAGGCGCAGGCGCAGGCGCAGGCGCAGGCGCAGGCGCAGGCGCAGGCGCAGGCGCAGGCGCAGGCGCAGGCGCAGGCGCAGGCGCAGGCGCAATCGTACGCGCACGGGCACGGGCACGGGCACGGGCACGCGCACGCGCACGCGCACGCGCACACGCACACGCACACGCACACGCACACGCACACGCACACGCACACGCACACGCACACGCACACGCACACGCACACGCACACGCACACGCACACGCACACGCACACGCACACGCACACGCACACGCACACGCACACGCACACGCACACGCACACGCACACGCACACGCACACGCACACGCACACGCACACGCACACGCACACGCACACGCACACGCACACGCACACGCACACGCACACGCACACGCACACGCACACGCACACGCACACGCACACGCACACGCACACGCACACGCACACGCACACGCACACGCACACGCACACGCACACGCACACGCACACGCACACGCACACGCACACGCACACGCACACGCACACGCACACGCACACGCACACGCACACGCACACGCACACGCACACGCACACGCACACGCACACGCACACGCACACGCACACGCACACGCACACGCACACGCACACGCACACGCACACGCACACGCACACGCACACGCACACGCACACGCACACGCACACGCACACGCACACGCACACGCACACGCACACGCACACGCACACGCACACGCACACGCACACGCACACGCACACGCACACGCACACGCACACGCACACGCACACGCACACGCACACGCACACGCACACGCACACGCACACGCACACGCACACGCACACGCACACGCACACGCACACGCACACGCACACGCACACGCACACGCACACGCACACGCACACGCACACGCACACGCACACGCACACGCACACGCACACGCACACGCACACGCACACGCACACGCACACGCACACGCACACGCACACGCACACGCACACGCACACGCACACGCACACGCACACGCACACGCACACGCACACGCACACGCACACGCACACGCACACGCACACGCACACGCACACGCACACGCACACGCACACGCACACGCACACGCACACGCACACGCACACGCACACGCACACGCACACGCACACGCACACGCACACGCACACGCACACGCACACGCACACGCACACGCACACGCACACGCACACGCACACGCACACGCACACGCACACGCACACGCACACGCACACGCACACGCACACGCACTACATTTGTGTCTGGTTACGTTCCTTCCTTCTCCAAGACAGTTTGCAAACTATGCAGCGATTGTTTTACAATCTTACAATGAGCATTTTATAGGTTTCCTGATGTTTCGTAAGTACTGGCAACATGTCGGACACGTACGAACTAACGCCTGTTTCCGTCATGTGACGGGAATTTGTGCTAAAGTCACTAACTCAAGCAGGTTGACAGTGATTGCGTGAGCAGGTACGTGCCAAGTGGGCGATGTAGGAAGATTAAAGAACGAAACTATTTCACCTGCTTTAAAGATTCACAGATGAATCACGCAATCACTTCCACCGGTCAATGAATTATTTATGGGATTATTCGCCGTTGTTTAGCTGTCATAGAGATTATAATTTATGGATGATATATATATATATATATATACATTTATATATATATTTATATATATACACATTTATATATATATATATACATATATATATATATAATATATATATGTGCTCATATGCACATATAACTAACAATTTATATAATGTATGTTATATATAATCCATAAATATATATATATATATATATATATATATATATATATATATATATAGACGTATAAGTTATATATATATATATATATATATATATATATATATATATATATATATATATATATATATATATATATATATATACATATATATATATATAAACGACATTTGACAAAGTTAAATGTTCGTGTGATATAGGTATAAACTTAGCAATTACCATTAGCAAAACTCACAAAATTTAACAAAACAGAGCGGGGAGCTATAAAGGAACTGAAAAGGTAACTCCATCATCATACTCCCAAAATAAAAAGTAGAGCAACGGTACGTTATCGAATACATAGAAAACATGGTTATATGGGCAATATGAAAATAAATATTCCAGACTATGCAAATACCCCACCATCACATATAAAACAGACTTATCAACATAATAAGCAAGTGGAATAGAGCTGAATTTAACATAAAGGAATTATTCTGGAAATCCTACTCAAACTCGGAGGAACCTCTCAAGTTGTATGGAAACTCCAAAATCTACAAAGTTAACATTCAGCCCAATAGCATCATCCAGCTGCGATAGTAGAACAAGCAACACAGCAAGACACCGTGTCAGCATCCTCAACCCCTAGTAGGTTACACGCCAACCAATACGGCCTCTCATTCATGCAAACAAGTGAACAGACACATGAATTTATCCGGAACTTGTCCAAAGTTCTGTCAGCAGCTAGGTGAGGTGAGCATAACCGGAATAACCTCAACTGAGAGGCTCCACTGCGACAAAACTCCTAACCACATTTCCGACGGAAATCACGCGGACGGGCTGACTATTATCGGCGCCTGCACGGACGCGAATCCCGGTTTCGGCGCAGAAGAAGTACTCAAATCAAGCCGGCGACACGGTGTCGTCAGCCGCCACTGTCAACCGCCCGTCTTTGCAGTTCTGACCACGAGTCCTGTGCGAGGAACAATCACCCGCGACGGGCGGCCGACTCGGAGGTTGATTGATGGCCGACGTCTTTTTGCTGGTCGCCGCGTGCTGATTGATTGTGCATGGATTATGCATACGCCGCTTTTTGCCTCCACTCCAGCGATGAGACACACGTCGTACGGCGATTGGCGACTTAAATGTAGAATGACTGCTGACATATCGCCCGCGCTGCTGTTACTTCGGCTACATGCTGATCAAATTGGACGATTTTAAGCGGCGTTACGCCAAGTGGATATTTCGGTGGCAGTTTGCGAAACGGTGAGTTCTGTTCACAGCGTTGATTGTCTTTCTAAGAGTAACAAGTGTCGCGTGATTTCGGCGAAGTGTGCAATTGAGTAGCAAAAGAAGGATGTGGCCAATGCACACGAAATAACAGAGACATCCGGTCTGCTGATCAAGCAATACAAACGTGTAATACAATATTGCCAATAGTTAATGCTGATGGCAAAAACATTGACATTAATAAGCTACGTGGAGATTTACATCAGTTCTACAAGACATTCCGTTACATTCGATATCATGTGTCGCTCATGAAATGAAACCGACCCATTTTCCAGACAAGTGAAGACATCAAAGGAAGAAGCTGGTCCGTAAAAAGAAATGAGAATATGTATGCATGTGTTGCCGAAGCGCGGTCTCGCTGTACGATGTATTGCTGGCGAGTAGTTGAAGCAGCGCAGTTACTATACCACCTACACCATTGTGATCACGTTGATGCGTCAACAACGTTTTGTCGCTGACAGTTCTAATAACGGCGATATAGTTGATGAATTTCATCGCCGTAACCGGATAATCAGTTTACACATCGTTAGGGCAGCCACACGCGACAAATAGAATCACAGCCAGATAAACAATGTACCCGTAGTGACGGACGACACTTCGCTATAACCATGGCTTCCGCTGTGGTTTTCTCACAACACGAGTCGAGATTCCTGACTCGTATCGGTTGATCGACAATGACAAAACGAGCCGGGAGAACTTCAAGACGGTGAGCACTACCATGGTTACTGTGTCTTACCAACTCTATCTAATCAGTTGTATGTATGTATGTATGTATGTATGTATGCATGTATGTATGTATGTATGTATGTATGTATGTATGTATGTATGTATGTATGTATGTATGTATGTATGTATGTATGTATGTATGTATGTATGTATGTATGTATGTATGTATGTATGTATGTATGTATGTATGTATGTATGTATGTATGCATGTATGTATGTAGACCCCCGTGTACGTATGCGTGTATGCATGTATGTTTGATTGTATACATGTGTATGTATGTATGTATGTTTGTGCATATGTATGCATGTACATATATGTATACATATATATATATATATATATATGTGTATATATATATATATGTATGCCTGCATATATATATATATATATATATATATATATATATATATATATATATATATACATAATATATGTATACTATATAATTGTATTATCTCTCTCTCTCTCTCTCTCTCTCTCTATATATATATATATATATATATATATATATATATATATATATATATATATTACATAAATATATATATTATATATATATATATAATATAATATATAAATATTATATATATATTATATTATATATATATATATATATATATATATATATATAGGTGTGAAAATCGTGTAGATATCGCCAACGAATTCCCTACAGCCCTACCATAACAGATATGTGGCCATACAGTGGTTATTTTTATTTAGTGTTTATTTCCTACTCGATTATGTGAAGAAATTGATGCAATTTAGAACCGCCATGAGTCGTGCGTGCATTGGTGCAAACACGTGAAGGTCGTTAAACATAAAACACCCACATCTGCCTCCTATTCACGATGTGCTGAAGCGATAGCAAACGAGTCATGTTCTCCAATATTACAGCACCTGGGCGCTAGCATCGCGGTGCTCTCAGCTGAAAGCCGTTTAATTTCTTACGTTCGTTTTTCATCGTCTAATCAGACAGCGTGTCTATGTTGAACAGGCTCAGTGCTAACATCACAAGACAGTCTTGGCGTCAGTGCATATTTGACATTAGGTTTAGTATGTGTAAATGTATGTTGTTTTATCACCGACGTATTGTGGCTGTATTTGGGATGTAATTGATAAACCGTTTGAATACTTTACGTTATATAAATATATATATATTACATTAAATGCTATTATCATGAGTAGGTTGCCAATTTATTATCTTCTGAAGAAAACATAATTAATCCCACATATACATGATATACAAGACGCTCAAATGCTGGAATCAGTATGACGTGGCTTTATTGATGAGTGGTGGACAAGAAGCTACTTACGTAGTAGTCAGGTATCACGTGACATTGATGTTGATCACATGACAGTGGTTGGTAGCTAATACGAATATGGCAGTCTCACGGAGCGCCTTCACAGATTCGGTTCACTTCAATTCATGATAGACCCTATCATCCAGCCTTCATCAAGGGAAATAAAAACAATCATTTATTTGGATCTATACAAAATTACAATTTAGGCATTTGCAACGACAACAAATTTATTTTAAAACATGACGTATGTGGTTTACTAATCACATATTTCCAAGGATGCACAGCTTAGTAAAATATTAAATTTCCCGGAGACTGACTTATTCCGATACGTCAGTGATGTTTGACCAATAAGCGCCTCGAGCTCTGCGGTGACGTGTCGAATGCCCCTGTTGCATCGACGTATATACGAATATGCCAGTTCCGTGCTGGTTTCTCGTATTCCCTTCGATTTCGGCACTTGTTGCAAAAGGTGTAATGTCACACAAAGCATCATGCGGACGTTACATGTTTAATTTTCAGCGCCAAAATGAATTCTGCGAAGCAAACTACAGTGATTTTGCCGGTTTGGCAAGAGGCCAATTGCGAAGAGTAGGCATTGGAGACGTCACGTTTTCTATCACAATGCGTTCTAACATCACAAGTCAGCCTCGACGTCACTGCATCTACTGCATTACGTTTAAAAGTTGTAATTTATGCATGTGTCTTCACAACGTTAATTATAGCCAACTGCTTGTTTAATAGTCATTATTTAGTTGCTAACAGTTAGTTATTATTACCTCCTTTATTCTATTTCGCCAAAAAGATGCCTTTTATTTTCCTCTAAATTAGTCATTTTTGTTTGGTAAGATCAGAGTTTAATAAGTATTGTGAGACGATGAGAGATGTCTTCGAGACACTAGAAAGGAAAGACCCGGCATAGTTAATGCGGCGACTTGTAAACAACCTTCAGTCAGCTATAACTGCTGTATGCTGGAGCTTCAGTTTAGAGGAGCTCATTAGTGCTATGCCTGGTGTATGAGCTTCACTATGAAACGATCAGGAAGCTTCGTAGAAATCACGTGTGCCGGGTCTGGTATAAGTGTGTTTCCTTAGCGATGACTGCAGTGTTGTGCACGTAACACCACGTACACATACACAGTCACACATCCACGCACGTACATCAACGTGAAACACAGACTCACAACATAAGCCATATGTGAAACTGTCTACGTTGTTAATATATAAAACAAATGAAGTAATCTATAACATTTGATAGGATTGATGACACCCACACACATCCACTCATCCACCCTTCAGTAAAAATAATAATTGCAAAGGCTTACAAAGTGCAGTGATATGTTGATTTAACTTTATCTTCAACTGACGAAAGTACTCACAGAGAGTTTATAGAGGTATATTGAGAGATTATTTGCAAATTATTTCTATTGAAGACAATGGTTAGAACATATCAGTGTTATTACACATCATATCGAAAACAAAACATACATTTACAGGCACAACTGAAAATATAATATTATATAAAGAGCAGAATTTATTCGTATTCTATGTTCACTATGGCATATTTAAATCATTTTTATTCCAAATCGACCCATGACCCACACACTTGCATCCTACTGATTTATTATTTGATTTATGCTAACATTTACAAAGGCCTTAAGAGACAGACAACCTTGCTATGCTAACGGGCATGATGTATGATGACGACGTAACCTTTCCCGACACTGACGTCACAAGGAGCAATTGCTCTCGGCACAGAATCCACCTGTCATATAAACATGCCAGTTGCGAAGCTATCACCGTAGTTCGCTGAGTAGCCGTTATTAAAACATTACTGTCAGCGTCCGTGACCTTGTAACTAGCATAGTCAACGTTTTACGTTGTTCGTCCTACAGCTATTCCACGTCAGGGTCCAATCCACACTGACAAATATCAAGTTCAGTTATTAAAACAATTTGCTGGGAGAAATGTGTACGGACTTCCTTCCGTTATATAGCCCCATATAGGCATATGCCACTGGAACAACCGCCTATCGAAACGAAACAATGTTGTTATAAAACTATGTTTGAAGAAAATAACCGGTAACAATCATTTTATTTAGTAGATTGATGGCTCATGAAAACAATCTTAATGTTGCATTACTATACATTTGAGTATATTAATCTTACTTTGTATTATCCTGTTATCACATTTTAGTACAGTACGTCTTATGTTGGCATATTGTCTTAGTGAAAACATTTTATTTACCTGTATTTAAAAAAAAATATGTTATTACTGTATTTATATATTGATGTATTGTTTAAAAAATTAACTATTAGTATTTTTTGAGGACCACATTGGAAAAAAGTTTACTTCCGTGTGCTGTAATGTGTTATCGTCGGTACTATTACATCTATGCGTCTTCTTTATTTGGTTTTGCATCATAATTATGTTTATTTTTATTCGCTATGTATATATTTTACAAATTAAACTCAACCAATCAATCTACTTTCAAAGATGATGTTCTTTAAAAGGTAGTTTATTGTTTCTCATAATAGTAACAATATTCATTATACATGTTTACGTACATATACACAAAACTAAGAGATTATCATATAGAACATATTCATAGACTCCATATTTTGCTACAAGATGATGCACTATACTGAACGAATCTCAGCCATCAGACTGATATTGACTTTGGCGAAGGAACAGCCATCATCGATACATCAATTGTCGTCTCGCGCGCGACACCTGTCGAGGAACTAGAGCGAACTGGATCTCGTTCCTGTCGCCCGAGTCATCAATTAGCAGGCGCCGTATCGTGTTTGTCTCCTTCCCCGGGGACACATGTTTGGACAACCCGAGGTAGTGTACGTGACATGGTTCAATAGGACATCCCGTTAGATATATGCGTACAGTACTTAATCTCTGGGCGCAGAACCGATTAGTGTTTGGTTTTTAAACTCATCAGGGATGGCATGGCGACCGTGTGCTATTAATCTCCCCGCAATCGTGTTGTCGTTAAATTGAGATCATCAGTATTTGCAGAAGTTTTGAATCCGGTCGTAGGTGATTAATTTTAAAATAGTACTTATTAGTCGTGACAATTATTTGTTAGGTTTATGAATGACTTTCCGCGTAGCGAAAGGAAAATAAATTGTGACACTGGGGCAAACTACGGAGCAGATATTATGCGAACGCACGCACACACATAAGAGGGCAAGGGCTCCCTGACGCATAAACACTCAGCGCATAGAGATGCAAGCACTCGCGTACTGCCGCAACAATGCATTCATAAAACCAACCATGCCAACATTACACAATATATATATATATATATATATATATATATATATATATATATATATATATATATATGCATATATAGTAAGTATCCTCTTGTCAACCCTGTCGTCAGATGGGAGGTTACCATCGCCTGTTCTTCATTATCCTCCCTCTCTTTCAGGATCTCTCTTCACGCAGTCCTCCCATCGCGTTCTCGGTCTTCCTCGTCTCCCCTTCCCTCCATTTTCTGAGCATCAGCTCTTTGCCAATTTTCCGTCTCCCATTCTTTCCACGTGACCCGCCCATGTTAACCTATTCCTCACCTGTTTCTTCTTAAAACTTTCCTTCACTCCAATCTCTACTATCAGTTCGTCCATTATTTTCTTATCCGCCCTCTTCACTCACACAAATCTTCATAGCCAGTTGTTTCCGTCCGCAAACCCCCACCTTCACCTAGTGTTTCTCTGTTAGTGCTAGGGTGTGCAAGTCATATATATATATGCCCGGGTAACCCACGATGCTTTACCTTTAAGTGGACGTGATATATGTCTATATCGTTTCAGCCCTTCGATTTTCTTTGTTTGCACCTGCTATAATCCTACCGCGAATTGCCGATTGCAAATTGCCGTCCCCACATATCGCTCCACTCAGGAACACACAACAATTGTCTCTTTGCTTAAACTTCTTCTCATACACTTCCAGCTCTTTCTTTCTCTGTCCTGTTCTTGTAGATCTGCTTCTCAATCCACTACCGTTGCCTGATCGTCTGCGTAGAATAGTTTCCGAGGTATGTCATATCAGTTCCAACACATCGATAAAAACAACGGGCTCAGGCGAACATTTACTTCGAACTCTTCTGATGTTCCCGGTCCACGCAAAACCCTGCTCTTTGTGTCTTCAAATGTCCCTTCTACCATCCTGACCTCCTCCTCTCGGACTCCCGTCCACCCCGGTGGGGTCATCGTCATTTCTCTCGCTATCGGATCGTGAACATTATACACGTCTACGAATCCAATTGCCATATACAACCTGTCCTTAGGCCAGCGCACATTTGCTTACAGGGGTACGAAACTTTGGGACACGATCCCGGAATGTATAAAAATGCGAATAGTGTAGACACCTTTAAAACACACTGTTTAAAATTTCTCGTGAAAGATGTGTACAATTGCATGCATTTCCCGATAGATAAGCTTGAGTGATTGTTTGCATTTCGCAGGTAGATTGTTTTGGATTCAAATGAAATGTTAAATTCTTTTAATTTTTTTTTTTTTTTTTTTTTATGCAATTGTGCCGTCGATCTATTTTATATAAACGTTTTTTATTATAATCAATACTTTTTCTTTTAAATAATGTTAAATAATATATTAATGTAATTTTTTATAATTATTCTAATATTTTTTATTTAATAATATTTTAATAATATGTATTTGTTTATAATTACAGTTTATCTAATTTTATTTTTATATATTTATTGCTACAGCGGTTATGTTTATATTGTTGTGAACTATATATTTTATCTAAAGCTTTATTGTATGTATGTATATGATGTATGTATGCATGTAAGATGATGGCCCATTGAAAATCACGATATACCACGTGACATGGTTACCATCAAGAAATAAAGCTTTTACTTACTTACTTACTTACTTACTTACTTACCATATCTTCCTGTCCTTCTAGTGTATTCTCCTCTAGCAGGGTAACATACTACAAGTTGTGTCACTTCCTTTTATAAACACATTTTTCAATGATATTTCAACTTGTGAAAAGCATTAATGCTAGTGTTGATAACATTGGCTTCGAAGTATTACCTCGTTTGCCTAGCTGCACAGTTTCAACAGTGGTCTTACAATTGTAACTATCTTTTTCCCTTTAAGGTGTTCAGTTAACTAACTGCCAACACCCGAACTTACCCTATATTCACGTGATCTTATGAATTAGCTCTATATGTTGATCAATTCACACTTTGTGTGAAACCCCACCATTGAGCTGCCTGTTTCAAAAGACGAACTGCTTAGCAAGAATAGTACACACGCACTTCTGCGCGGACATGTACATTACTGCTTGGGAGCTGCACGGTCATTGACCCAATCACTGTCGAGTAGGCTTGTCTGTGGCCGTGGTGAATAATGAGGCATTGGGGACGTAAGATTGTATCTATGGCTCCAGTGGACGCGAACGAGTATTCAACTATGCCACTGGTGTACTGGTGATTCCTTTATACCCATGTAGTGGGCGCTATTTTATGGGTTGGTACTAGTTCCTTACCTATCCAGTAAATTGAAGTCAAAATCAACACGTACGCAAGCTGTAAAACATGAAAGTCATTTGTGTTTTGTGTGTGTGTGTGTGTGTGTGTGTGTGTGTGTGTGTGTGTGTGTGTGTGTGTGTCTGTGTGTGTGTGTGTGTGTGTGTGCGTGCGTGCGTGCGTGTGTGTATGTGTATGTGTATGTGTATGTGTGTGCATGTATGTATGTATGTGTGTGTGTGTGTGTGTGTGTGTGTGTGTGTGTGTGTGTGTGTGTGTGTGTGTGTGTGTGTGTGTGTGTGTGTGTGTGTGTGTGTGTGGTTTGTGTGTATGTATGTATGTATGTGTGTATGTGTGTGTATGTATGTATGTGTGTGTATGTGTGTGTGTATGTATGTATGTATGTATGTGTGTGTGTGTGTGTGTGTGTGTGTGTGTGTGTGTGTGTGTGTGTGTGTGTGTCTGTGTGTGGGTTTGTGTATATGTATGTATGTATGTATGTATGTATGTATGTATGTATGTATGTATGTATGTATGTATATATGTTTGTGTGTGTATGTGTGTGTGTGTGTGTGTGTGTGTGTGTGTGTGTGTGTGTATGTGTATAAGTTCTTATTCAATTCGGCGTTCGCTCCTCAGTAATACTTAACGGAGAGCTGAAACGCTAGAGCAACTGTCATATGAACATTCCATTTAGAAGACACATGACATTTCCATGATTTCATGATCATGGAGCTACGGTATACTTTTTAATACTTTTCCAATCTCGGATGCCAACGACCACTGGATGTTATGGCGTTACCCTCAAGTTGCATTTGATTTGCCTAGCTCCTATCTACTCAATGCAATTTTGTTTCTTTCGAGTTTCTTCATCAGTAGATATTTCTGCGAAAAACAAGAATATGGGTCATGTTATATATGATCGGCGTTGTGTGATAAAAACAAAATCATTTATTATTGTTTTTGGCGAAATCAAGAAGTTACACTAAATTTCATAGATATCCAAGTTTGAAAAATTATTTTAAATATACCGTTACTTCGTGCTCTTTAAATCATAGTCACTTAATCTCTAAATGGAACGTTATTATGTTTGGGCAATGGTTGCTCAAGAGTTTCATTCCCCTATAACATTCGCTAAGTGGTATCCCTCTTTATCAATTCATTCCATAGCCGTCTCCATATTGCTGGTGTTTCAACCACGCTGTGTGGCTGTGGAGCGGGAAGACAGTTCGCATTATGGACTAAGTTCAACGACCAATTTAGCAGACATAATGAATGCTTCCATAAAGAACCTTAATATGGATCCTGGGATTATGGGGAGGAAAGCGTGTGTTCAGCCCAGAGGGAAAATGAATATTGCATCTGGCGAATGGTTCGACACAGCAAGTAGATCGTGCGATAGTCCGCCCGATCATCACCACTAGTAGGGACACAGACACGAGCTGCCAGGAGGTGATTCTCAGAAACACATGCATCCAAGTTCAATCATCGACCACGTGTTGTCGAAGACCTACGAGATCATATCGCGCACATATTCGACTGATCGATGAGTCTGTCGGATCAGCAGAACACGCCCAGGACGGCGAAGACAGATAGTGTCGTCTTCCATTCGATAAGGATGAACGACGCAAGATAAGAACAACTGTTGGAGATAATGTGCAACGTGTGCTTAATCACGAAACAATAGATGTGCTTGCGTGTGTATGCGTGCGTATCTGCGTGCGTACGTGTGTATGTATGTGTGTGCGTGCGTTTGTGTGTGCATGTGTATATGTGTGACTGTGTGTGTGCCTGCGTGCGTTTGTGTGTGTGTATTGTGCGTATTGTGTGTATTGTGAGTATTGTGAGTATTGTGTGTAGTGTGTGTTTTGTGTGTGTATGTATGTATGTGTGTGTATGTATGTATGTATGTATGTATGTATGTATGTATGTATGTGTGTGTGTGTGTGTGAGTGTGTGTGTAGTGTGTGTGTGTGTCTGTCTGTCTGTCTGCCTGTCTGTCTGTCTGTCTGTCTGCCTGTCTGCCTGTCTGTCTGTCTGTCTGTCTGTCTGTCTGTCTGTCTGTCTGTCTGTCTGTCTGTCTGTCTGTCTGTCTGTCTGTCTGTCTGTCTGTCTGTCTGTCTGTCTGTCTGTCTGTCTGTCTGTCTGTCTGTCTGTCTGTCTGTCTGTCTGTCTGTCTGTCTGTCTGTCTGTCTGTCTGTCTGTTTCACGATGCACACTATTTATGTCTTTGCAATAATTGTAATTTTTTTTAGCACAAACAATCTTTCTGCCGTCTCCACAACTATCGACGTTGTAAATGTTGCAAATTCAAATAAATCAGGTGTATTTCTGTGACAAGCGAATGTTTGAAGCGGTTAATAAATTAAATCTAAGAACTTAAATCAAACTATATCAAAGTGACCTGAAACTTTTCGAATGTCAATTACACCTTTTGATCTCCGCCAAATCAGTATCTCATTATCATCCTGGCTGATGTATAGGACGATAAAACACTTTGCGGTATAAGTTAAATGCTTTTCAATTCATTGCTAGAACGTCACCACTTCGTTATATTTACGGGATGTGGGAATATTTACGACGTTGTTATCTGTCTTCATTGAGCACGTTCTGTGAAAATATTCATCGTTCCAACTTGAGCGCCGCAGTTAATGTACCCGTCGCTGGCTGGTTATTAGGTCGCCTGATATTGTGGACCGTCCCTACCGATATATGCCTGAAATATCAAATATCCATAATAATGCAGTTCAACAGTGCCAACTGTCCAACTGCTTAGCCGGCCAACTTTACATTTACTATAAATATATATATATATATATATATATATATATATATATATATATATATATACAGTATTTTAACAAAAACAACAATGAAGACGGGTAACTTACTAAGTGATTGGATTGTGGACTACTTTCCAAATTAGGGAGTACACATATAATCTGTCCATGAAGTACATTGGTCGTTGAAATTACTCAACATGTAATTGCTTATGGTGCATCGTCTACAAAGCCTGTAGCCATTTGAGCATATCTCTTCAACCTGTCAACAGTGCAGGAAGACATCAATGGTAGACAGACAAACAGAAAGCTATATAACATGTTTATAAGTGACGTAATTCGCTCGTAAGTCGCCTTTGAGGAAAAGAACTTGTTATCATTTGCGCGTGTATGTTTAGCAATGCACTAGATTTAACTGATTTCAGTTGCAGTTCAATGTGTATCACTTGTTGCTATAGTATAAGTCATTCCTTTCATATATGAACAAAATGTTAATTGACTAAAACAAAATCAATAATGTGCGTTCTTACAAAATATATTACATCTGTTATCACTTTCTAATAGCGGGACAAATATGTGAATACATACATTCAGTGAAACGTAAACAAAGTGTTACCCTGGATTCAAATGTTTTACCAATAAACAATATGTACAATAATGGTAATAAAACTACATTATTAAATACAATTATAAATGATACAAACTGGTTAAAAACAAAAGATCAAAAATAAGTTAGGGATTATTACCAATAAAGCAATAATAGTTACCACGCACGAGCCAACACGGTATTATTATCAACACATTATTTATGATTACATTTTCACATATTTGTGTTAATCAGTAGACGCATCTATGGTCGTCATTTGACATATAGTCTTCATATCTCTGGTGATACATCGAGGGGTCGTCCCCTACATTAGGAGCTGTACTGTTTCATCATCCCTGAGTTTTGGACAGCGAATACAATAGCGTGTAGTTTATGAGCATGACAACTTTCGGTTACCCAGACGTCGTGAGGTGGCAGCACTTGTTTGCCCGTCACAACCGCCTGGGGAATTAAAGCCAGGGTTGCCTTACCCCACCGGAATAGGGTAGAATTGCTGATTGATTCTCAGGCCGAGTTTGAAATAAAAATAAAAAAGGATACCCTTTTTATCAATTAATACTGCATTATAAAAACTATTAAAAATTAACTTATACTGAAACGTGCCTCACACAAAATAAACAGAAATGACAATGTTTCGGGTTTTTTTCCATCTGGTTGTTTATTTTCTACTTTTTATGTTGTATATAGATATTGTATAACTTAGATTCGTTATCAAAAGCATATATACGTACATTATAAACATGTATTATTATTGTACACGTAAACCTGTAAATTCATTAAAAATAGTGACTTTGTATTCTATCTTGTAATTCTTATTACATCTACTTTGTATTTTATAGCATAGCGCCTTACAAGTGACATGACTTCTGCCAATCATCGAATTGTTTTATGTTGTATTATCTTTACCATTATGTATTGAGTTATCTTTCCCATAATATGTTGTATATTGCTGTGTTGTTGTCATTGTTAAATAAACTTTCATTCATAGTGATGCTGTATGACGGCTTCGAGCAGTGACACTATGTAAAGGTTACATAAGCAAATCATATTTGTCACCAGACTGCCTTCTCGGCGACGTTACGCTACCGCGCGAGAGTTGGTTAGGCGAGACTACAGAATGATACCTTGTGTCAGTTAATTCGCTCGGCAGAATTCACAACGGACCCCGGCAGGCTATCTGTAATGACTGTACTTCCGGAATGACATGTTTGTTATCAATCTGCCTACTGATTCGTCCCCGTTTTTCTTTGACGTCCGATCGGTGATAGTATTACTTGTGTTACTGTTAACCCCGTCGAATGAGTGTATGAATGAATGAATGAATGAACGAACGAACGAACGAACGAACGAACGAACGGACGGACGGACGGACGGGCGGGCGGGCGGGCGGGCGGGCGGACGAACGGACGGACGGACGGACGGACGGACGGACGGACGGACGGACGGACGGACGGACGGACGGACGGACGGACGGACGAACGGACGGACGAACGAACGAACGAACGAACGAACGAACGAACGAACGAACGAACGAACGAACGAACGAACGAACGAACGAACGAACGAACGAACGAACGAACGAACGAACGAACGAACGAACGAACGAACGAACGAACGAACGAACGAACGAACGAACGAACGAACGAACGAACGAACGAACGAACGAACGAACGAACGAACGAACGAACGAACGAACGAACGAACGAACGAACGAACGAACGAACGAACGAACGAACGAACGAACGAACGAACGAACGAACGAACGAACGAACGAACGAACGAACGAACGAACGAACGAACGAACGAACGAACGAACGAACGAACGAACGAACGAACGAACGAACGAACGAACGAACGAACGAACGAACGAACGAACGAACGAACGAACGAACGAACGAACGAACGAACGAACGAACGAACGAACGAACGAACGAACGAACGAACGAACGAACGAACGAACGAACGAACGAACGAACGAACGA
>OZ024864.1:4344422-4366922 GCA_964017155.1 Oasisia sp. SBJ-2009 | reverse complement strand
ACTCATTCACTCATTCACTCATTCACTCATTCACTCATTCACTCATTCACTCATTCACTCATTCACTCATTCACTCATTCACTCATTCACTCATTCACTCATTCACTCATTCACTCATTCACTCATTCACTCATTCACTCATTCACTCATTCACTCATTCACTCATTCACTCATTCACTCATTCACTCATTCACTCATTCACTCATTCACTCATTCACTCATTCACTCATTCACTCATTCACTCATTCACTCATTCACTCATTCACTCATTCACTCATTCACTCATTCACTCATTCACTCATTCACTCATTCACTCATTCACTCATTCACTCACTCACTCATTCACTCACTCACGCACTCCTTCTCTCATTCACTCAATCACATTCAGTCAGTCGGTCAACTAGCAAGAGAACCAACCATCCAGGCGGGTAAACAACCAATAACCAGCCGACGAACCAACCAACCAATCAATCAGTCAGTCAATAAATCAATAATTATCATTTACCCACTCTCTCACTCACTCACTCACTCACTCACTCACTCACTCACTCACTCACTCACTCACTCACTCACTCACTCACACATTTACACACTCACTCATTCACTCACTCAGTTAGTCAGTCACTCACTCACTCACTCACTTAAATTATGAGTGCATGACAAGCTAATGTGATGTTGCAAATTCGTGAAAGATAAAATTGAAATGGCGTAGTCGCAGTAGTACCGGGAATACTTTGATCATCCACATCCCGTACATGATTGTGTACGAGCAGTGCCCATTCATCCATTCGCAATTAGGTGTTACGGCCATTCACGCAGTTTAATTGCGACAATTACACTTAATCATCTACAGAGGAAATCGATAAACAATCAACTTGACCCTCTAGTCTTACTACGGGCACGAGTCATTGCATCACTATATAATATAGACTACTTACACTAGCTAAATGACTATTCATGTCACATAGTAGACTTATCATTAACCTTTTACGCAGGTATTTCATGTCATCTTTTATTCTTTAATATTATGTAATTTTATGTGTAACAAAAAGGTATTATAATAATCTTCTCATATTGCTGCAGACAATGTGTGTACTAACTTGTTTAGGGGTCGTTCAAGACTGTCAATATTTTCGGAAGCCTACAAAGGATATACGGTTATTTGGTCTATCCCCAAATAGTACATTAAAATGTTGATTGTTACAGGTATTACTATACAATCCACAATAATATCAAGTAGGCTACAACCGCTACATAAGCTTACGAAACCCTCGGACCACTCCCCCTAGCATACGGTTTGTACGTTTAAGAAAATGTTTACAATTATGAACGACCCCTTACAAAAACCACATTTCACAATCTCACTCGGGGTAAAAACACGCGCCTGCGACGTTTGTGTTTACGTTGGCGTGACGTAATGCTACTATGCTACCACGTGTGACGCCATGTCTTCTACTGGCATTAATTTCCATCGTTGGATTGGACAGAACTGCTGTTTCAGATACCAAGACCTAGCCATCTGTAGACAGGCTGGTTAACCAAAGCCTCTTACCTGTGTTATGCAATGAAGCAGACACGCAAATCGCTTCTCAGAAAGACAGGAACTAAATAACACAGTGCACAGAGGTGGACATGCATCAATACTACTTCAGAAGGGTGGCTAAAATAGATCACGGGGCACGACAGCATGATACGACTTGCAAAACACTTCAACAGTGGGTTAGTGATAGATCCATAGAGGTTACCGTCCTGAGAGTCCACGACACGTTTTCTTTCCCTTCCCGCGTGTGATGTTTTATATCCCCTGTGACATAATATATTATACCAGGTCAACGGGATTTGTGACTGTAAGACTTTATTCCGAGAAAAAGAAAGAGGCATAGAGACATAGAGACATAGAGACAGAGAGACAGAGAGACAGAGACAGAGACAGAGACAGAGACAGAGACAGACAGGCAGGCAGGCAGGCAGGCAGGCAGGCAGGCAGGCAGGCAGGCAGGCAGGCAGGCAGGCAGGCAGGCAGGCAGGCAGGCAGGCAGGCAGGCAGGCAGGCAGGCAGGCAGGCAGGCAGGCAGGCAGGCAGGCAGGCAGGCAGGCAGGCAGGCAGGCAGGCAGGCAGGCAGGCAGGCAGGCAGGCAGGCAGGCAGGCAGGCAGGCAGGCAGGCAGGCAGGCAGGCAGGCAGGCAGGCAGGCAGGCAGGCAGGCAGGCAGGCAGGCAGGCAGGCAGGCAGGCAGGCAGGCAGGCAGGCAGGCAGGCAGGCAGGCAGGCAGGCAGGCAGGCAGGCAGGCAGGCAGGCAGGCAGGCAGGCAGGCAGGCAGGCAGGCAGGCAGGCAGGCAAGCAGGCAGGCAGGCAGGCAGGCAGGCAGGGAAATAGAGAGAGAGAGAGAGAGAGAGAGAGAGAAAGAGAGAGAGAGAGATAGAGAGAGAGTTGAACACTGTCCGCATTTCTGTATCAAGAGTACCCCCAACATTAAGTCTATATGTCTGTTTCGTTTAAACATTATTTCAACATCCCCGGAAAGCATCACCCACCATCACACCCACCGCCGCCTGTAGCCAGGTTATAACTGTAACAACATATTCTGAAATTGAACTACATGGCGGGCGTTCGGCCGTGCGGACGTACGTGCGGGCGTACCCTCTCGATGCATTTGTATAGATGGCTTTGGCGGTGGATATCAATCGACGCCCTCCCCGTCTTGCCACTGTTGACGTCCGCGGTATCCATTACCGTCTATTTCTAGATGGTCACGCCCTCCTCTTCCCAGTGTCGTTAATAATGTATTAGTAACTACAAAAATAAACCGCCGCTCCTAACAGCCGTGTCGCACGTTTAACACCATTGTGACAACACCATGATTGGGTATTCCCGAAGCAGTGTGCATGTTTGCGGGTTTCTGAGGAAATCAGCGAGTATTGTTTCCACAGCTGTCTTTTAAGAACGTTGTAGGATTAGGTAAGGACATGGTTCTTCCTCTTCCCTGGCCTTTTCCTTTCATGTGGGATCGCCGGTTTGGCTGCTGCTTTTCTTCCGCCATGTCGCCCTCTTTATCGCCTCGACTGTGGTAAGACCCACGGTGTCCATGTATCTTTTACAGGCATCTTTCACCTGGTCTTTGGTCGTGCTTTCTTTCTTCTTCATGGTACATCTGCCATCACTACTCTGTTCACGGTGTGTTCTTCGTCCCTTCCATCACATGCCCATATCATATCAGTCGTGTTTCGGATGTTTTGGATGTCTGTGTTACGCTAGTTGTTCCCCGAATACATTATATCGGCAATAGTCTTTTCTCTTTCTCCCAGATACTGGACGGGGCCCTTTGCAGGGCGGTTAAAGTTCAACGAGAGTTAGTGAGTCCACTACAGGTTGCACATTTACCACCTGTGTGGGATCTTTTTCTTCCCCTGGCATAGACACCAGATAGAAGGGACCACCGGCTTTTATATCTCTTCAGAAATACACAGACAAATGTTAGATTATTACCTAAACGTTACTTCAACACAGAATACAATGATTTCTGTATTTATCGTCGATGGCAAAACACTGCCTTCGCCCGTCCCAGCCGATATTGCAAGAGCTAGCAATGCGCCGGCATGCCATTAATCATTGATATCTCAGCTCATCGAAGCGATTGTTTCATTCGCGACAAATACGCCAATATAAACGATTCGGCTGAAATGAATGGCTTCCCGCAAGAGTCAGCCGGCAGCTGCCTTAAATTATTGATGGGGCTGCTACGACGCCAAAAGACGTCTTGTGGGGATATACGCGATATGTTTACGTCCCCAGCGATTTACGGTCGCACGCAATTAGCACGTAGCTGTTGCCGGCTAATAATAACAGTCTATTCCGCTTGCTTTGCGGTTGCGTGCTTTCATATAGCTGCTAATTGGCATGCGGATTTGTTTTCACGAAGTGCGTTAACTATATTTAATGTAATTATTATTTTATCAAAATCGTATTGATTATTGGCGAACCCATGGCGCCACCTATATTACACAATAACACATTCGTAATGTTTATCAAATGAACACCGTTTTCCCAGAGAACCCTCAATCGACAACACTTCAATGTTAACGCCTTTATTGTGTAGAAAATCCCCCTTTGGCATATCTTTTTACAGTGTTTGGGGGTTTGTACCGTGTCTTAGACTGGAGAAAATTGATAGCTCATAACGTTACATATTTTCTTTGTCACAAACTCATACGGCAGAGATGTCAATGTAACAAATCTCTATGTGAATGTTATGATACGTCGTGCTACATGAGTAATGTAGCGTATATCTATAAACGTTATCAGTTTTGTTGGCAAAAACAAACCTTGGCGGTCTCGAGGGTGTTTTTATGGTGACGTAGGCAAATCTCGTCGTGAAGGATATGTTGCGGTTTGGTTACGTCACAATCACAAATGGTCATTTCTCATGAAAGTGATGCCACCAGGTTTTTGACCACAGATTTTTTTATTTATTTGGCTAAAAGGCTGAAATTAACTTCTGTGCATGCGTCTCGGTTAGAGCTTTCTGGGGCCAATAAATGGTCATATTTTCACACTGTTTGGGCCATTTCTTGGCTATATGCAGTTAGAATGAGTTTTTATTACGCAAAACTGTATGTAAGGCATTCAGCTTATATTGAGGTAGGATTGTGTATACATCTGCAATTATGTACACCCAAAATCAGGTGTTAAAGTAATTTATTGGATAAGCATCAGTGTTTTGGTCTTGGGGAAGTTTTCAATCACCGTCCGTCTGAAGGCCTTTATAGAGGCATATTGCGTATAACCTGTCAATAAATACCACTTATTTTACACTCAACGTCATGGCTTTGGTTGATAAATGGTATATTAAGAGATCTTATATTTCTTTATTATTGTTTGAACAGCGGTCTCAAAACCTATTTGGGGACGTTTTTCCATCACCGTCCGTCTCCCACTAGGATACGTACCATAACGTGAATTTTATAGATTAGTTAAACTAAATCCGTACCAATTTTTGGTGTTAAGCTGCCCAAATTAGTTCACTAATATAGCAATATGTACTCAGTAGATTCACCTTAGAGATATAGTGACAAAGGGAATTTCAAAAATACCCTCTCAGAGCCGTACTGGCATCACGTTCGTGATAAATTACCAAATATGTGCGAGGCCTCCGTCAATCTTTGTCTTTGCTAACAATGTTGACTGCGCATAAAATGTGAATTAAATTACTACTGCGACATGACGTCTCGTAGAGCAGACATTACTACTGCGACATGACGTCTCGTAGAGCAGACATTACTACTGCGACATGACGTCTCGTAGAGCAGACATTACTACTGCGACATGACGTCTCGTAGAGCAGACATTACTCTATACATTTGACACTTTAGTAGCAACACTTATAAAACCAGACTTTCAGCAAAATATAAAAGCGTAACATTACGTTCAGGGAGCCATTTGTTATCGCATCACGGCCTGTTGCTAAGGAACTGGTCACGTGATGGAAAAGTCAATGGGGACACGACAGGTAATTGTTTTGAAGTCAACAGAAAAAAATCAAATATACCTTAAACCAAATGTAATTTACTAATGCGCCGAGCAACCGCGTGCTACGTTTGTGTACGCAGTATCACACGGATGATAAAGAGTGTTGCTAGTATTTATAAATAAACATGTTGCTAGTATTTATAAATAAACATGTTGCTAGTATTTATAAATAAACATGTTGCTAGTATTTATAAATATTCGTGATGAGGCAAACCTTCACGAAGGCCAAATATAGAATCAAGATTTGAATGTATGTTTCTGGAGCTATCATAGACACTGAATATCATGATTTCCAACTTTTTGTTGATCCTCTAATAGGAAGGTTTCTGGTGTGCATTTATTATCAGTTGTTGCGACAACGACTATCGTGTGACGATACCTTAACAAATGTGTTTAAACTACCAAACTGGCGTCGTTTCTTCCACAATATCGAGTTCTCCTATATGCCTTACTGCAGTGGGTCTAATTATTAGCAGGAATTTCGCTGAATAAATTGTACATCTCACACTAGCAGCCTTAATTGCATATCCTCAAAGATCAATTCTAGGAAACTGCCTTTAATCCGATCAGTATCCATTACGGTTGTGTTTATTACAAGGAAGTGTACATGTACATTCAACGTGCGAACATCGTTTCGGGCATATTAAACCCTGAGCAGTAAACGTCGAACATTTTACAGTGTATTTAATATAAATTTAATAAAATAAACATACACGGATAGTTTAGGGGGAGATTGTCCGTGAGGTATATAAATTGTCATAAATTATACTGTTTAAGGTATACGTATTCTTGCAATCATATAGCACATTCGATTTTAATAAAGAAAAATGCTCATATCATAACACTGGTCAATATTTATTTTAATCACAGTGGTTTCACAACAGTTCGATAAGCACATATATCTCACAAGTTGTGTAAATGCACACAATCATAACACATGTGTACATTTGCCCCAAAACAGGTTGTACTGCGCAAAAAATGACATTCTTCATTACCAGTTAAGATCGCAAAACACAAGTACATAATAATCCATTAAAATACATGATTACCGGCAAAGTGTTCTGCTTCTGCTGTAATTATCCTTCGGATTATAACTATAAAACACTATTTGGGAACATTCCGATTATAACAACCAAAAACAAAACAAAGTCCTATATGTTAACATGGATAATATGGACTTCCTGCCCCCAAATGCTCCCAGCTTCGTTTTCGAGCGCGATATTTACATGGCCTATTGAAAGAAATCGCGAGTAAGACGCAAAATATACATGAGACGACGACATGCCAGTTAAACAGGATCGGCGAAGCGACAATAAAACGTATGTCATACACTTATACCCTATCCGATGTCAAATCCGCTGTGGACTTCTGCGGAAACAAACGCGAGAGGGGTAACGTTATTGGAGGGCCTAATGAACACGGCTTATCCTGCTCCGGCTGTAAAGGCGTTTGTGGTCAACGCTGTGCAGATGGGATCAACCCCGCCGGCGGTTGAAGAACAAGGTCGCGACAGCAACGTCTTCACCGGTTTGTCGCGCGAGTGCCAACGCCCTCTGGTGCAGGAAGTTCCTAATGGGATCTCTCCGTAATTGTCTCCTCGCCGCGGGGAGGGTTCGTTAACGCGACACACCTTGCGGAGACATGTTAGGTGCAAGGCCACTAGAAAAACGCACGTCATGTCAAGGCAGTTGAATGAGACAGTCCAGCCGCAGTGATCGCGTCGTGTGTTGCACCGAAATCGCGTTACTGGCTGTGCTGTGTTTTTTAAAGGATTTATTTGATTATCAATCATACTCTCCGCAATGTCTCGCCGCTTCTCATCGGCGATTGATACCAATAGCGAAACATGCTTCTCGGTGCTTTTGTGCAGCGATCGTAAGCCGTCGTCAACACTGCTATCACACCAGTGGCGCCACACGCCGCACAAACACAACAACACAAGATTGACTTGGTGAACACTGGACTAAATAATCACTACGAACACCGATGATACTGGTCCTACAGCATTGACCTTTCCACTAAAACGCAGTGCTCATCTTTTATACAGTGCGGTGTGGAGGGCGTTTTTTTTTATAGTCGATACCACTTAATCTTCAAAATGAAATCGAGATGTCGCTAATAGCATACCTCTAGGCGGGTGATGCAGTGCATGCCGTGCTCCTATAGCACCGGGAGAGAGCGAGCCCAGCCGTGTAGGTCACGACTGTCTCAGATGTGTACAACACGCCGCTGGCACCAGCTCCAGATGGCACGTGCACAATAAAAAAACGTTTGGTTATAGTAGGGTTAACCAATTTCCATCCACGTGTGACCACCCCCCGTACCAGATATTTGCCGATGCTGTATTATTCACAATGTAACAATTAGCACAATTGTTCGACGGTTTCCTGTAGAGTTTTACGATATGTATTACAGCATTTGCACAGTGCATGTATGTATGTAAGTATGTGAGTATGTATGTATGCATGTATGTATGTATGTATGTATGTATGTATGTATGTATGTATGTATGTATGTATGTATGTATTTATGTATAAATGAATGTATGTATGTATGAATGTATCTATGTATGTACGTATGTATAAGTGTATGAATGTATGTATGTATATAAAAATTATGTATGTATGAATGTACGTATGTATGTGTGTATGTGTGTGTATGTATGTATGTGTGTATGTGTGTATGTGTGTATGTGTGTATGTAAGTATGTTTGTATGTACGTATGTATATGTGTATGTGTATATTTATGTAAATATGTATGTATGTATGTGTGTATGTATGTATGTGTATATATGTATTTATGTATATATTTATGGGAAATGTGTGTACCTAGGTTAAGATTTTTGGAACATGAACGATGACCCTGATGCACTCAGTTGTAAAGTGGCACTAAGCGGTAATCATTAATTATACGTTAACGGTTTACTTGACCTCAGCCCTGCACATATTCCTGTCGCAAACGAAACATGTTATACATTGAACCAGCTTTAGTACCCAAGGTGCAAGCCGTCTCGGATGAAAAAGAGAATATAGAAAAATACGCTACTTCGAGTGCAGCTAAATTTGGGATAAAATCGTATTCTTCCGCCAAAAAAACCAAGCCTGTAATATTGGGCAAAAGTTATCACTCGGAGAATGAGCACCTCGCTGATCTGAAGATGAAATTCGCCGCCTCCGTCCAAGGCCTTTTTTCCGACGACATTCCTCCTCCCTTATTCGTCTTCAATACACCGGAGGCTTAGTCATTGACCACGTGACGTCATTCTGGCGACACGCTGACCCAAGGACAGTGGTATCAATTAATCGTAGTATTATCTGTTCGTGACGAGTCTTCCCTACTGGGGAGATCAACGACCGGAAGTAACCGATACAAGATCGTGTATCAAGATAAAACAAATGTGAGAAATTACATTCAGTCACACACACACACACACACACACACACACACACACACACACACACACACACACACACACACACACACACACACACACACACACACACACACACACACACACACACACACACACACACACACACACACACACACACACACACACACACACACACACACTCACTCACTCACTCACTCACTCACTAACTCACTCACACACACACACACACACACACACACACACACACACACACACACACCATTTGGAAAGGACGAGTATTTTATTGTGTTTTAGCCACTCTGCGCTACCGTTATTGCAATGATGTTGTGAGAAACCATTAGGGTGATGCAATTTTCGCCTTTAGCGTTGTCGACTAGAATGCGTTTGTTCACGTCATTACTGCCAGCATTCGCGGCCTTGTCCCGGAAGTCGTCCACTCTCCACCGTGGGAGGAGGGAAAGATCGTCGGTAGCTACATCACGCGATGAATGATCAGTAGAACACAACTTTGTGTAGCGAATCTACGGATTTGAGAGTGCACGACCTGAGAATAGGACACGCGGATGCAGCATCATTCTAATCATAGTGTGCATGAATATATGAATATATCCGATGCCACACCAAACTGTCCCTGTTTCGGATGTTTGGAGCGAACATGTTCCAAAAGTCGATTGGGCAGAGTAGTGACAATAATATATATAATGTATGTGTACCTGTGTATAACTGATGACACCGGGTATATTTGATATTGGGTAGTGTTTTTATGTACATATTGGTTGTCCTTATTGTTTTCATTAATTTGTTATTGTATTAGTGGTTTCCTTTTTCGGTAGTTTACTCCAACTCTTGCTGTGGTGCAATACGATTTTACAATATAACTATATCACTGCGGACACCTAAAGTACAGCGCCAATTTGACAGTGTCCTCCAAGCATAACGATCCATGGAAAAAGCGTCGTGTCTTGCCAGTGCCATTTCTCCCGTAACCAGTTATGCCCCTTGAAAAGGACGCCGCACGATGACACTGAAAGTAGTTTTATCGATTTTCAAAAACAGCGCTTCTAAATGGCAAATGCATTTTTGACGAGTCCAGTACAGAAACACTCCTGTCAAGTTACCGATTCCGTGGCGTCGGCGCGGCTATGGCTTCAATGAAAATAAATACTTTTACCATTTCTCCCAAAGGTATTTCATAACGGGATATTTGGACACTTGACGCTGTAATTTGTACATATAGTATATAGGGGCTCGCTATCTCTCTGTGGTTGACATTTATCTCGAGAGACAAAGTCATCTGATGATCCCCAGGGCAATGTAGGCGCCGCAAGTGGTCTTGTTTTGTCAGATTTTTTCCTGTAGCGACGAATGGCACTCAATATAAAGGGTTTAACGGGTGCATGTGAACTCCCGCTGAAACCGAAAGATTTCGCTTGAGGGAAAATCATTCAGGAACTGACATCATCAAAGGCTTGTTAAAGGTACGCACACAGTTCATGCAATCATCAGGATTGCTTAAAGCGCTTTATTCTTTACTCCCTGGTCATTCGAACACCACCTCGACTTCTCTGTAAACCATCCAGCCACTGGAGCAATGTAGAGTGAACAAAACTTGCCTACGATTTGACATAGCAGCGTAGGATTCGAATCCGGGTTTTCTTAGTCGATAGTCCGAAGCTCTAGCCATTGCGCTACTATGCAACTACTTGTGTGCGACCTAGCCACATCTTGTTGGAAGGTATGCATGCTGTCGGAGACCCATAAAGCCCAAATCTGGAGCCCAGTCCATGTTGGCAGTAGTCCGTGTATTATGCGAGGTGTCGAAAGGTTTGTGAAAACGTGTTGTGAACAACGCCGAACAAAGATACATTGTAGTGGGTTTGGTCCCCACCCCACGTTGTGCCGTCAGCCCAGCTCCAATATATATATATATATATATATATATATATATATATATATATATATATATATATATATATATATATATATATTCCCTGTGGTAACAGCGTGATTCTCCAAACAATCTTCACACACGTAGTCCGTTCCCTAAATACATGTGTCTAATCCTACATAAATCCCCATCTAAACATTTACAGCCCAAAATGCCACCACTTCCCTTCCACAAATATTGAGTGTTCAACCGCTGAATACATGGGTTCCGACGCCTAGGATACTGTCAAAGGACATGTCATAATTATGTTGTTAATTTCCGTACAATTCATTCACGCTGAACATGTTAACTGGTCAGGCGTACAGTAATATTCGGACCTATAAAGCGGTCAACTCTGTCCACTTCTTGAGGTCCACTGGACATATCTAGTCACGTTGAAACATTGGCATTAACTGAACTATCGGAAATTGATGTCACAGAGTCCGCGGTGACGCGACTTGTCATTAACCGGAAGTGCTCAGGTCACGTGGTCAGCGTCCAGGAAATGGGCCCCGGGCAAATTGTTTTTCCATGAAGACTTTCACGTGACATTTGACACAATGAGCAGCTTAATTAAGATGTTTTTCTTCAGGTGTCTTGGATAGTTGAATGTAGTTTAACGTTGTTGTCGTTTTGTAGCAATGTGACCGTAGCAATTATAGTCAATATAACCGCATCCCCATTACCATCAATATCACCAACAGCAACAGCTGCAAAGTAATTGTTATTGCCATGGTTGTCGCCAAAGTCATTATTATCGTCGTCATAATCGTCACCAGAAAGCCGTATTACTTACTCATCAACCTAATCGTCATCGTCGACATTACCTGAATAACTATTTCTCGAGGTTTTCAACACGTAACATTTGGCAGGTCAGTATCGTTCATTTCTTTCAAGAAGACGTCTTCCTCCCATAGTATACGTTCACATGACGTCGTCCTTTGATATATGTCACATTTCATCTCTCTCTCTCTCTCTCTCTCTCTCTCTCTCTCTCTCTCTCTCTCTCTCTCTCTCTCTCTCTCTCTCTCTCTGTCTCGCACTCTCTCTCTCTCTCTCTGTATCGCACTCTCTCTCTCTCTTTCTCTCTCACTCTCTCTCTCTTTCTCTCTCTCTCTTTCCCTCTCCCCCTCTCTCTCCCCTCTATCTCTCTCTCTCTCTCTGCTTTCTCTAATCTAAGGAAGGTGCTTTAATATAATTTAATTGTCCATGTGAATTTGTGTTTATATACTGGTGTAAAACACCACGAGTATTACTACGTAACAAAGCAAACTCAATTTGTAAATCCACGATTTCGTGTTAAAGCATAAATTGCTTTAGTGAAGCCTGCCCGTGTAGAACTATTCACCATACAATGGTCGCAGACGCGGAGTCCTCCTCGACAGTCGAAGTGATTCATCATTTTGTAGTAATAAAAGATAACCGCTGTCATTCAAGCCATTAAACCAAAGCATCTTCGTATTTGTCTCAATTTATCTGACAGCTTAGTCTGGCTGATGCGAGTTTTTGCATTTCACAGACGATGTGCGGTACGTGGCGAGAACAGCCTAAGTGTATTCTGTAATATTGGCTGTGTCTCAGGGCACGTGGATTATGCGATATTAAAACTTGTGCTAGCGGCCACTAATGAGAGGCAGAGTGATTAAACAGTATGCGTCCAGTCAGACGTTTTCGTTTTAATGTCGTTGTGGATAATGTATAATATACAGTGTATATAATAGATGTGGTGAAAAATGTATTGTGTCGCCGTTGTTAAAATAACCATGTATGGTTGTATTTCTTGTCAGTCATAATTGTCTGGTAAATATTTAGTAGAATTGACTGAGGAATTAAAATCTTATATGACGAAAAAAAGTACAATATTGCTATTGTATCTATTTCCTCGATTTTTTCAGTCAAGTGTTTTATTTTTAAAAACCTTCCTCTTTCCTTCACTCCGTCCTTGCCTCAGTCCGCCCGTCCGTCCGTCCCTCCTTCCCTCCGTCCCTCACTCCCTCACTTCCTCAATCCCTCACTCACCCACTCATCCGTCCGTTCATCCGTCCGTCCCTACATCCCCCTCCCTCCTCTCTTCTTCCCTCCCCTCCCTCCCCTCTTCCTTTCATCAATTAGTCCCTTCCTCCTTCCTCCCTTCCTCTCTACCTCTCTTCCTCTCTTCCTCTCTTCCTCCCTTCCTCCCTTCTCCCTTCTCCCTTCTCCTTCCTCCCTTCCTCCCGTCCTCCCTTCCTCCCTTCCTCCCTTCCTCCCTTCCTCCCTTCCTCCCTTCCTCCCGTCCTCCCGTCCTCCCTTCCTCCCTTCCTCCCTTCCTCCCTTCCTCCCTTCCTCCCTTCCTCCCTTCCTCCCTTCCTCCCTTCCTCCCTTCCTCCCTTCCTCCCTTCCTCCCGTCCTCCCTTCCTCCCTTCCTCCCTTCCTCCCTTCCTCCCTTCCTCCCTTCCTCCCTTCCTCCCTTCCTCCCTTCCTCCCTTCCTCCCTTCCTCCCTTCCTCCCTTCCACCCTTCCTCCCTTCCTCCCTTCCTCCCTTCCTCCCTTCCTCCCTTCCTCCCGTCCTCCCGTCCTCCCTTCCTCCCTTCCTCCCTTCCTCCCTTCCTCCCTTCCTCCCTTCCTCCCTTCCTCCCTTCCTCCCTTCCTCCCTTCCTCCCGTCCTCCCTTCCTCCCTTCCTCCCTTCCTCCCTTCCTCCCTTCCTCCCTTCCTCCCTTCCTCCCTTCCTCCCTTCCTCCCTTCCTCCCTTCCTCCCGTCCTCCCTTCCTCCCTTCCTCCCTTCCTCCCTTTCTCCCGTCCTCCCTTCCTCCCTTCCTCCCTTCCTCCCTTCCTCCCTTCCTCCCTTCCTCCCTTCCTCCCTTCCTCCCTTCCTCCCTTCCTCCCGTCCTCCCTTCCTCCCTTCCTCCCTTCCTCCCTTTCTCCCATGTATATATATTATAATATTTATTATATATATTAAATATTACATATTATATATATATATATATATATATATATATATATATATATATATATATATATATATATCTACTATAGCCAGCCATAATAAGCTCTTGCACTTGTATTTTAGTATGAAAATAATGTAGTAGTGTCACGCACATATCTATCATTCACGGAGTGTATGCCGCCACACACTCGCACTGCCTCTACTCGCAGTTGACAACCCCAAATGTCACGTAGTGTCGTAGCATCGTCGACGATCCCTTCGGGGCACCTTCAAACGTCAATGCACGTCACAACACGCAATCAGTTTGCCCAGTCACAGTTTGACTGGGCCCATCGTACTGATGAGTGGGTGGAAGTTTCAACTGGGATGATGTCCTTCCATCTGGGACCGGTTAGGGCTTCATCATTATAACTCCCTTGAATGTAGATCAAAGTACACACAATTTGTATCTTTGAATGTAGAACGGCGAATACACAATCGATATCCTTGTGTATAGACCCGTGTGTACACAATCGGTGTGCATCACAGTGAACACAATCAGTAACCTTGGGTGTAGACCACCGTGTACACAATCTGTATCATGTGGTGTAGACCACGGTGTACACAACCGGTGTCCTTGGGTGTACACCAAAGTGTACACAATCAATAACCTCGGGTGTAGACCAGCGTATACACAATCGGTATCCTTGAGTATAGGCCAGTGTGTACACAATCGGTGTACACCAGAGTGAACACAATCGGTACCCTTGGGTGTAGACCACCGTGTACACAATCAGTATCCACTGAACGCATCTTGTTTGTTCCATAACCCGATATAACCCAGTCTACCAGTACTGTAATATTATTAACCGGAAGTGCAAGTAATTTGCTGTACTTCGCCCCACATTTTATCTCGCCTGTGAGAAGCAGAGTATAGACGGACAACGTGGCATCACTTAGCAACTACAGTATCAGTTCATTAGACACACAGCTAGTGCAAGTTAATTGACAGTGTGGTGGACCATTTCGTGGCCGAAGCGTTCTACTTGCCGACTCGTACTGACCACTCGAAAAATGCAATCATCCGTCATACGGGAAAAACTGTTTGTATCAAAATATAACGATGTATGAAAACGAAACATCCGCCTGTATATCCCACGTGACATAGTAAAATTCCCTTTGTATAGCGACTAACAACGACAGTTTGACATGATGACATTTATGATGATGGCAGTGGTCGTGGTATAACACAGTAACATTGCCTCATCATTACAGCACTGCCATATGACACTGTCACGGAAGAAGGTTCCCAGAAGTATTTGTATGTGACGTCATGTATGACGTAATTGTTAGCAGTTCTTTTTTGGAAGTTGTTAGTTACGAAAAACTTTCGCAGCGGACCGGTAGACGATTTACGAGGCCAAGAACAAACACGTAACGAACAAACGATTACGTTTCATCACCTCCCAGAGGACACAACATCTAACCTTAAACCTTGAAAGAAAAACTACTATTCTGTTGTTGTAAGTGTTGTAGATGAACGGCTGATATATATATATATATATATATATATATATATATATATATAGTGAGAGAGAGAGAGAGAGTGTGGAGAGAGAAACAGATAGACAGATAGACAGACAGACAGACGGACAGACAGACAGACAGACAGACAGACAGACAGATATACAGAGATAATTGATTACAGCTTCCTTTGTGAGCAAATGCATTGTCAGATCAATAAAATTGATGTATAAACAAAAAGGTTAAGCATTTGTTTTGCAAGGATTAGATACAATTGTTTTTCAAGCACTAGATACGTTTCTTGCGGCGTGCTTCATTCGTTCGTATTCATACATGCAGAACTACACTCACGTCGTTTCATATACATCGATCAGACAATTATATTTGCGTGTGATATGCCAGAGGTACAAATTGATAGAATACTTCTTTAAGCCCTTGCACTTTGACTTTTTGTACGTCTAGACACGACAATCACACTCCGACAAATTGATCTTCCTTGCATAACAACCCATTTTAAAAGATTATACTTATCAAGATGAACGCAATGCGTTTTTCTCCCGACCATTCATTCATCTACGTCAGTATATTATCTCGCTTGGAAGCGTGTAAAAGATCCTATCGTGTATACAGTCTGAATAATTCTTCAACAGAAGCATTATCGCAACCACGGATTTGTTGAACAATAGAAAGGCAACATATATATATATATATATATATATATATATATATATATATATATATATATATATATATATATATTACATACATACATACATATACACATATTAATGGATTAAGGTAATTACTACAATTATTACAACATTAGATGTGCATATTACGGAACATTTGTTAACATTAATAAATTATATTAGAAACAAACGTTCTTAGAAGCGACGCCACTAATTCATATTGGTACTAATATATTTCGTTGTTAACGAAATTGTAAGTCGAACACGAACATGTATACACGAACAGCCATATATGATCGTCATAAACGTATAAGGACACTATAGAATTGTGGTTGAATGTACTTATAATTTAAATGGGAAACATCTGAAACTTTCAATTTGATAATGTTAAAAAGTAATAAAGCTACTCCAGCCTGATATATTATATTATTAATCTGTTAAGAAGGTAATATTACAAATAGTATCTAAATTGGGGAAAACGAAAGTTGCCGAATTAGATGTCCGTTGAAAGTTTATCTCTAATTACAAACCACTTATCAAACAAACAAGAAGCATTGGGTTTGTAATCTTTAAAAGCAACCATTTACTTGGGTTTCTTGGAAAACGCGATAACATTGACCAGAGTTACGCCAGAAGAAGTAAAGTAATTTCAGCAGTAATTGCCAAAGCTGTTTTCTGTTCACACACAAAATTTGAGTTTCGTTTCTTACAAGCTATCCCCCAGGTTTTTTTTATTTAAATGGCGTAGTTTGGTAATATAGTTAGGAAAACCCAAATAATATTAAGGAGTAGTGTTATTTCAGAAGAAAACGTTTTAATTGTTAATTTATTATTTAGTTCTACGTACAAAGAAACATATAATAAAGTCCCAGGGAAAAGCTTAAGATTTCTGATCTTGAAAGCGTTCAATCATCAGGTAATATGCTGTGAGCCGGTAATATTGTTATCAACAACGAAGTGTAATCCACAAGGAATAATGTCATTTCAGTAGAATGGTGCGAAATTACTCATTTATATTTGGCCTCCAAACACAATGTTAAAAATGTCAAAGCCGCGACAAAAATCGTGTTCCATAGTAATTGTATCTACGTATGCGTGCAAATCGCCAATACCATGATAATAACTTTGTTAGAAAAGCCAAGTTAGTAAACGTTACGCAAATTAATTTATTATTTATATAAATTAGGTCTGCCATATTTTTTACAGAAACAAATGCACATTGAATTGCCATCTTCTCGTATGTTTTAGTGTTAATTTAGTTTGTGTCTCACGTAATATACCTGCTCAAGTAGAATATATACATTGCACGTTACCACACGTTGGTGCTTGCGTAGATTAGCTATCAATTAGAAACTGCAATAGTAACATTCGGAACTTGTGTAGAATCCGGCCCCACTTAAATGTTGCCGCCATAAGTGTATATTTGCCTGTATCTAATAATTAATTGCGTGAGTTCAGTTATTGAACATCATCTCTGAATTATTTGTTTGTACAAATGTTGTCTTTTAGACGCATTTTAGACCCAAGTAGCACTTCGATTTGTGCCAGTCGCAAGCGCAGCGGCCATGTCTTCTTGCGCCGCACACTTAGAATGGGAGATTAATTACTAATGTCGACCGCGCCGCCTTTCGGCCTCAAAAGTGTGATATTACGCACTACTGATACAATATAAATATGCTTGCGGTGGTAATGATGAATGAGTGCGTTTCCGCAATGAAGTATCAAATGTGGGCAAATGTACAGAGTCATATGTGTTATTCTTTCGTCAATAAATGTGTCATACTTTTGTAATTACTTGTGAATATATAGACGTAATTTCCACGTAAGGTCACCATACACTAATTACATCATCATATCGTTGTTTATACGTAATACAGGCATACAAATGTGTAATCGTAACATAGATACTTTTACATTTTTGCTGTGTACAAGTTAATTATATCCAAACAATATATGATCGCTTAACGAACATACAATATGTAATCTCAACAGCTAAGCGAATAAAACAAACTCGTTACGTAACACTTCCTTCACCTCTAAGGCTAGATCGCTGATTCGCTAACCGTGACATACTTTTTATATGATCCCTCAGTATTGATTTCATTTTACGGCTACGTCAAATTCAGTCATCTGCGCAGACCGATGCGCGTTAACTTCATTTCTGATTACCGTGAATGGGAACGTCATTTACGACAACCTTCTGCCGATACCACGTGACTTGTCCCACTCGGCTCGGCCGTAGGCAACCAGTAGCGCATCGCGACTTATCGAATAAACAACGAACGAAAGCCACTAAAACAATTTGCGCTGACCGCGAAATCATTTCTGACGCACAACGGATATGTAGATCAAGCAGTTAATCGCTTCGAATTAACGTAACGTCTGCTGTTGTGGTGAACGTTATTAGGTATATTAGGTAACGCCGTTGTAGGCTAACGAAATGTCAAACGCTAGACTCGGTTGGGGCTTATGTCGCGTATACCGACGTATCGTACTCGTGTTGGTTTTCCTCTGCTTCTTCCTGTTCTTGTAGTTCTTGCAATTTAACGTTTATTCATCTTATTTTGGGGTTTTTTCTTCTTCTTTTTACTTCTGATATAGTTTTTGCAATTTAATGTTTGTTCGTCTTGTTTTTTTTAAACTTCCAATTCCTCCTCGTTTCTTGATTGTAATATTATTGTTGTTGTTCTACTTAAAGGTCTTGGTAGTTTTATCTTTAAGTTACATTAATACATAGAGTTATGACATTTGTATACGTTTTGTCATATAATTTACATCATTCCTGTCCTCACTGTTCTCTTTCATTTTCTGTTTGTCATTCTCGGTTCCTACACAAACTATTCTTTTCCCCCCGTCCTGGTGTTTTTCTTATTTATATTATTGTTCTCAAGTGTTTTGTTCTTAATATTCTTTTTATTCTTATTCCTAATGTTTTTGTACTTGTTCTTTGTATTTGTGTTTTTCTTGTTATTGTAACTGATGCTGTGGTTGATGATATTGTTGTTGTTAATGTTGTTGCTTTACTTCTTCTTATATTTGTTAGTTGTTCCAGGTATTTACATGAAACGGACCGTAGGAACGCTCACAGACAGGTCCCGAGTGTATGTCCATTTTCACTTGGTTCGTTATGTAGGTATTTACTAGAAACGGACCATAGGAATGCCCAGAGAACTCGTTCTTGGCATAAGTCTAACGTAACCTTCTCCGCTTTACTGAGACGCCATTATGAACTAATTAGGATGGCATTCGCCTAAAACATTTCACGAACTGCACCAGGTTATCACACCCAGAAAACGAACAGTTTTTAATTAAAATCCAGCTTAAACAGAAATTTATCATTACAACTTCCAGATAGTAAACGCTGCCAAATTTAATCAATCGGTTACTTAAACGTTGCTGTTTAAATATTGCAACTTCAGGCTATAAATACTTCATTACGTAATTCTTCTCACACGGAAGCATATCCAGGTAACGCTAGAAATAACACGGCCGTCAATTTGTATTTCACACTTAATCCATCTGGCAAACAGAGCAGCGAGCACGCAGCGATCAGCGTAACTCGCCTGTCGATTCGAGAACTACAAGCGTGACGAGGTAATGGAAAAATAAACGCCGTCTGATCGGCAAAATTGCCTGCCGCAAATCCGATAATACGAGATGCAGTATTATGGCTGGCGCGTATTATATTTACCGACAGAGTGACGGCAAATACGTGCTGGCATTTGGGAATTTGGGAAACGGACATGATTAAATGAATATTTCTAGTACGGAAAGGTCAGGCGTACTGATTCGGAATGGTAAAGGCAGGGAACCGCGTGTAAAATAATGTTTATAATAAATTGTATACATGTCCTTAGGTTATCTTGATTACCTGAAATGTGTCTAGGTAAACTCATTTGGATGTTTACTTCCAGTTATCTGTCTGGTGGCCAATATCATGTTTATGGTGTGTGATGTCGCTGTATATATAGATTGTGTTATCGTGACACTGCTATCAATGTTACCTATCTGCACTGGAAGTTGCCGCCAGCTGGGCATTGCGGCCGAAGTGGGCGGGCGGGCGGGCGGGCGAGCGGGCGGGCGGGCGGGCGGGCGGGCGGGCGGGCGGGAGGGCGGGCGGGCGGGCGGGAGGGCGGGCGGGCGGGCGGGGGGGCGGGCGGGCGGGCGGGCGGACGGAAGGGACGGACGGACGGACGGACGGACGGGCGGGCGGGCGGGCGGGCGGGCGGGCGGGACGGGACGGGACGGACGGACGGACGGACGGACGGACGGACGGACGGACGGACGGACGGACGGACGGACGGACGGACGGACGGACGGACGGACGGACGGAACGGAACGGACGGACGGACGGAACGGACGGACGGACGGACGGACGGACGGACGGACGGACGGACGGACGGACGGACGGACGGACGGACGGACGGACGGACGGACGGACGGACGGACGGACGGACGGACGGACGGACGGACGGACGGACGGACGGACGGACGGACGGACGGACGGACGGACGGACGGACGGACGGAACGGAACGGAACGGAACGGAACGGAACGGAACGGAACGGAACGGAACGGACGGAACGGACGGAACGGGGCGGGCGGGCGGGCGGGCGGGCGGGGGGGGGGGCGGGCGGGCGGGCGGGCGGACGGAAGGGACGGACGGACGGACGGACGGGCGGGCGGGCGGGCGGGCGGGCGGGACGGGACGGGACGGGACGGGACGGGACGGACGGACGGACGGACGGACGGACGGACGGACGGACGGACGGACGGACGGACGGACGGACGGACGGACGGACGGACGGACGGACGGACGGACGGACGGACGGACGGAACGGAACGGACGGACGGACGGAACGGACGGACGGACGGACGGACGGACGGACGGACGGACGGACGGACGGACGGACGGACGGACGGACGGACGGACGGACGGACGGACGGACGGACGGACGGACGGACGGACGGACGGACGGACGGAACGGAACGGAACGGAACGGACGGAACGGACGGAACGGACGGAACGGACGGACGGAACGGAACGGAACGGACGGAACGGACGGAACGGACGGAACGGACGGAACGGAACGGAACGGAACGGAACGGACGGAACGGACGGAACGGACGGAACGAACGGACGGACGGACGGACGGACGGACGGACGGACGGACGGACGGACGGACGGACGGACGGACGGACGGACGGACGGACGGACGGACGGACGGACGGACGGACGGACGGACGGACGGACGGACGGACGGACGGACGGACGGACGGACGGACGGAACGGACGGAACGGACGGATGGACGGTACGGACAGAACAGACATACAAGTGATGTTGGGCACACTTTGCTGGCGGACACGACATGCCCTGGTCTTGGAACTTCCAGTCACAACGGACTCACTTGCACATGTGGGCCACCGGGTCGCCAGCACCCTCTCACCCCCCTGCGTTCGAGTCTGATCTCATCGTCTCGTGCTGCGTTAACAGCTTAATCTGCTCGTTGCATTATCTCGGTCAGTATTGAGATCATCCGTCGACCGCCCCTCCCATATGACGTTTGTCGTCTGGCAAGAACGTATCGGGAATAAGCGTGTTAGCGGCTGCTTCCGAAAATAGTCGTCTCTTCTTTCTTCTATTGGATTATCGTTAACCGCGCGCTGACAGGTGTCGTGGCCAAACTCACACAGCGTCGCGTGGACTGAATAAGCCGACAATCCAATTCAGAAAATCACGATTTCTCCAAGTAGTGTCCTTGCGTTTTAGAATTGTCAAACTAGACATGAGAGATTTCCAGCTTACCAGATCCTACGTTCTGTTCAACTGTATTAGGCGCACACATTGTGGTTCTAGCAATTACTCCTGCTGTAAGTTGTTATGTAGCTCAATATTCACTCCTCGGGACTGCTCAAAGTGCTTTTTCCCTGGCAGATCTTTCATCCAATGGAAACCATTGTTTGCCTTTTGTAATGATACCGCTGAGTGTGCTATTTAATTTTTAACTCAATTTTGGTATTTGTTTTGAGGGTTTACAGAGAACCCAATCACATAGAGTCAGTTTCGCGTTACCCCAGTCTATTAGTATTAGTAAACGAACAGGTCTAGGGTGACGTCACGATTTATAAGTCGACGAAGAAATAACGAGTGACGCTAAGCTGTGTCAGTCTATAAACATTTGGTTGAGTTTAATCATGCTGCATAAGTCGACAAACATGTCAAGAGTGCTGACGTCACGTTGTATCAGTCGACAACTATTTCACCAGTGACGTAGTTAAGCTGTATCAGTGAACGAACAAAGATACGGGTGACCTTTAGCTGTATCGGTACTCAAAAAATTGGCCCAGTCATATCACGTTGCATCGTTTGACAAACAGGTCAAGAGTTACGTCACGCTGAATCAGTCGGCAAAAAGTGTCCTTGTAACCTCGTGTTGCATGAGGCGACAAGTGGTTCCCCAGTGGTGACACTTCACGTCAGCAGACAGACAATTTGTTCACGGCAATAAAGAGAACTTTGGGCGATGAGTTTAA
>OZ024864.1:4329422-4339422 GCA_964017155.1 Oasisia sp. SBJ-2009 | reverse complement strand
GGCTTCGCTGCTGCACCTGTGCTGCATCAGCACCGACCGCTTCATCGCCATCACCGACCCGTTCCACTACGAGAGCCGCATGTCGACCCGGCGCGTCGCCGTCATGCTCTGCTGCGCGTGGGGCGCCTCGGCGCTGCTCTCGCACCTGCCCATCCAGCTCGGCTGGTACACGACGGACGCACACGCCGATACCGAGGCCAACGTGTGCACGTTCATCGTCAACAAGGTCTACTGTCTCGTGTCGTCCGGGATCTCGTTCTGGATCCCGACCATCGTCATGCTGTTCACGTAAGTATCGGTGTCGTGTCAGTCGGGGCGAATAGCATTTACAGTTCGTTGTGCTTTATGTTGTTTGTAATGTATTAGTTATGTATATACGCACTGAAGTGTAAATATGGCTGTATGTCCATTGCGTGTATTTGCTCTCTGTCTGTCTGTGTGTCTGTCGGTCTGTCTGTCTATCTGTCGATCTGTCTGTCTGTCTGTCTGCCTATATATATATATATATATATATATATATATATATATATATATATATATATATATATATATATATATATATATATATATATATGTCTGTCTGTCTGTCTGTCTGTCTGTATGTATGTATGTATGTATGTATGTATGTATGTATGTATGTATGTATGTATGTATGTATGTATGTATGTATTTATGTAAGTCTATCAGTCAGTAAGTCAGTCTGTCTGTCTGTCTGTCTGTCTGTCTGCCTGTCTGCCTGCCTGCCTGCCTGCCTGCCTGCCTGCCTGCCTGCCTGCCTGCCTGCCTGCCTGCCTGCCTGCCTGCCTGCCTGCCTGCCTGCCTGCCTGCCTGCCTGCCTGCCTGCCTGCCTGCCTGCCTGCCTGCCTGCCTGCCTGCCTGCCTGCCTGCCTGCCTGCCTGCCTGCCTGCCTGCCTGCCTGCCTGCCTGCCTGTCTGTCTGTCTGTCTGTATGTCTGTATGTCTGTATGTCTGTCTGTCTTTGTGTCTGTCTGTGTGTCTGTCTGTGTGTCTGTCTGTCTGGCACTCACTCGCTACCCCCTCTATCAACCCCTTTCTTTCTATCTCACTCCAGCACCTCTCGTCCTAGCACCCAATATCTAATTACCCTGCCTCCTTCTCAGTGTTTGTTTTCCCACCTCTCTCTCTCTCTCTCTCTCTCTCTCTCTCTCTCTCTCTCTCCTTACATTCGCAAATATCTAAATGTATCCCCTATAGTCTCCTCTTCAGGCTGTCTATCTCCATCTCTTCAATTTCCATTACCTCCCTATTCCCCCCCCCCCTCCACCTCCTGCTGTTTATTTCAGTATCGCCTCGTACCCATTCTCCTTCTCCACACACCTCCCTCCGTGCCGTCTTTCTCCTTATTGTTCCCTTCTTGCCTTGTCTCCCTCACCACTTCTACTCTCCCCGCGCGTGTTTCCTTTCCTCCTCAAATCCAGAATTTCGTATACCACAGCAACAAACGACTGTCTCGTCGTGTCCTACTTTCAGTACGTGACACAGACAGATGGCTTTATCGTCTTATCCCTTAGAAACAGATTTCAATGTAATATTTCATACCTCGCATGTTAGAAACGTACTGACAATTTGTACTCAAATTCAACGGCTCCACTGTCTGGGTCGGTGGTTCGAATCAATAACATCCGGGTCATTAGTCAAGCTACATTATCGTTAAGGTACAACCATGTTCATTGGATGATTGATTGGTCTATCAATAACGTCTGTAATGCAGTTGTTATTTGTGTCAGACGCAAATCGGGCTTATTGCCTATACTACGACTGAAGACGCACATTTTCGTAAATAATAAGATGTCAGACTTGTACATTATTAGTGTACACTTAACAAAACAAGATGGTATTATCGATAGAAATAATTAGCAAAATACGTCTACTTCTTCTACTACTACTTCTTCTTGTGCCTTATGAGTTCATAATCTCACTCTGAAATTCTTCTGATGGGCAGGTTGTTGCCAGTGTATATTGAAGAATCATAGCTGTTATGATATGTTTTACTCTAACCAAAAGCAGACGATGATTTCGACAGGCAGATGCTAACATAGATGATATAACCTTGATATGTGATTAGTGCTCTGAGGTCGACTATTTAGGAACCATGCAGTTCTTATCGGCAATCAACAGAAAATCGAAAACGAGATTGAGATTACCAGAAATTAACACGTTTTACTAATAAATTTAATAAACATTTTAAGCGCTCAGTGAAAATCAATTCACTTTTGGCTTAAGGTAATCGAAACCAACACGATAGTAAATATAAACGCATTAACGAGAATAATAATCCTTGACATCATCGCAAGCGCCATTTTGTTCCGTGGCATAAGCAACTAGACCACTCATAAACAAACCAATCAGGCACGTCAGGTTAGGAATTATTAATTATCCTCGGAACACCATTTAACTTCATGTTATATTAAGATATTTATATTACTAAAAGTATTATTTAAAAGTAAATAACAATCAGCCTTTTTGTTGCATGCAGTCAACGAATATTACGTTAAATGTAGCACTTAGTTGGCATTTGTTTTTGCGTTGTCATCCATTAAAATGATTAAGTGAATTTTACTATTGTTTTGACCACAACGCCAGTACGCCTACGACTAAACACAACAGACAGTTGACAACTATACGAAATATATATGATGACACGGGTATGAAGGTTGGCTAGAATACACCGATGCGGTCTAAATGATGCGTGACTAAATACCTGACAATGGGATGCCATCAGGAATAAACAACGTCGACAATCCAATTGTTTTATTCGTATTCGTGTTTAGCTGTAGCTGTGAAAGCAAGGTTTCGCATGGTGGCGGAGATGAAGTACATAAATATGACGATATATGTATAATATATCACACAGCTGGGTTTATATGTTTATTTAAATGTTTATATTAATTAATTTATTATTTAAATAACATCAACGTTAAGCCAACCTGAGTGTCCTAATTGTTGAAGGTAGGGCCTTTGCAAACTGTCCAGCGTTGTTCTTCACGCATCGTGGCATTCTTCATGTGGGTAATGTTATTGATCCAAATTCCGGGTAATGTTCCACATTTTGGTTAATGTATGTTTTAATATATAAGTATATTTATAATGCACATAAAATCTAGACAAAGAGACCATCGATAATGACACACTGAAAATACGTCAAATTAATAAGTTGCGTAAGGCGTAACAATTACTTTAAAGTTGGTTCGTTCCTATGCCAACGATCACAATATCGGACAAACTAGGACTGAGTCGGCCTACTACAAGTTACTAATGACCACCATTGGCAACATTCTCTTTACTAGCCATTGTAGAATCGGCCAATAGTATATCGAGAGAATGTACAATCAGTAGACGAACACGAAACGTTAATGCGTGACAACAAATCATAATGCACAATTTCGTTATGACATGCCATTAGAGCTAAGACAAAACATGTATCAGCCATTATGCTTACATTGTTTATACTCTGAGTAAATAAATACGCATTGATCAGGTTGAATGCATCGAAAGTGTACTTTGTCATTACTCTTCGTCAACATTCATCTCGAAACGGGGACAGCATACGTCTATGTTTAGTATACTCAAAAACAAAAATCCTAACAACGGAAACTGCCATTCAGTTTATCAGTATAGTTTCCATATCAGTGATAATGTCTGCCAGGAGTAACGACTATTTACTGAGCGCATGGCCCATTTGATTATATAAATAGTTCCTTACTATTCATTGATCTGTTCAGGAATCACTGCGCATGTGTAACATGGAAATGTGTGATGAATTACGTTCAGAGTCTTAATGTATTGCAAAACAGTTCGTTTGCATTGTGGCTGGAATGTCGATTTAGTTAATGTAATTTAGCCTTGCCTGAGCTATAACGTTATCATTGTTATTCAACTTACAGTTTGGTTAAATTGAATTTTACGCTAAGTAGATGAACGCATAGTTTCCAATGACGCTTTGCGTATAGTCTAAATGAACCGGTCTCCGAACAGGTCAATTGTGAATTTCGTTTTTTTTTTCGTTGCTGATTTTACTAAAACAAGTTTTTATATAAAACAATACCCAATCAACAGGATTGCTCAAAAGGCTTTACAATTTACTACCTCTGTTCAATTAAACACCATCTCGGATTCTATGGAAGAAGCCAGCCACCATGCAGTTAATGCGCGAATTTTTTTTACATAAATAATCACCACTGCCTATAGCCAAGTACTCATCCATACCGCTAAGGAACAGACGCAATGTAGGCTGAAAGAACTTGCCCACCGTTTGAGACGGCAGCACAGGTTTCGAACTCCGGTTGTCTTAGGCGAGAGTCCGAAGCTCTAGCCACTGCACACTCACACGCACGCAAGCACATACGCACACGCACACACACGCACACGCACACGCACACGCACACGCACGCACACACACACGCACACGCACACACACACACCTCCACACGCACGCACACACACGCACGCACACGCACGCACACACGCACGCAGACGCACGCACGCAGACGCACGCACACGCACCCACACACACCCACACGCACATACCTACACGCACGCACACACGCACGTACACACGCACGCACACACACACACACGCAGGTACACACGCACGCACACACACATACATGCACGTACACACACACGCGCGCACACACACGCACCCGCACACACACACACACACACACACATGCACGTACACACACACATACACACACACGGACGCACACGCACACACACGCACGCACACGCACACGCACACGCACACGCACACGCACACGCACGCTCATACGGCGTTCGATCGTGTTTCTATACCTTCCACGTATTGCCAGTAATGTGCTTGCGATAAACGAATAAATGTCGCCATTTAATTTCGCTTTGACGCGTAGCCAGCTGATCCACTTGTGGAGCAATCATAGCTCTCAGCTCTGCTCCCATTGTTCATGGTTTAATCGAATCATGTTAACAGCAATATTTCATAACCTAACCAGAAATATATGGAGGGCGTATCGTAAGAACTGAGAGGCGGGTAATTATCCTTTTAAATCAGGACGGAGAGTGAGGGCTTTCTACACGAATACAGAATATACAGTAATGTATTATACATTTTTATACATCTAAGATTAATGGTAGAGTTCACTTATTCACGACTTTATAACAGGAAATGTTTGGGAGTTCTACGAATATACACAATGATTGATTTTGAAACATGCATCTTTATTACCCACACACGAGGCGTGCAAAAAAGAAGACCAGTGGTGCTATAGCGATATTAATTACATGATGCCTGCATAAACAGTTGAATAATTATAAAGTTACACAGATTTTTAAGTAGGCGTACCGACATATGTTGGACAAAAGTTGGTAGAAGCACAGTTATATTATAGGAGAGTATTTGCTCGCTGTAAGTTCTTTGCGAAATTAGCCAGGCTTCATTATTGACTAGTGTATCAAAATTCAAAATGAACGATGACGCAGTGAGACTTGTTTCAGGGTGGAGAGTTGTGTGTGTGTGTGTGTGTGTGTGTGTGTGTGTGTGTGTGTGTGTGTGTGTGTGTGTGTGTGTTAGGTGTATGTGTGTGTGTTAGGTGTGTGTGTGTGTGTGCGCGCGCGCGCGTGCGTGTGTGTGTGTGTGAGTGTGTGTGTTAGGTGTGTGTGTGTGTTAGGTGTGTGTGTGTGTTAGGTGTGTGTGTGTTAGGTGTGTGTGTGTGTGTGTTAGGTATGTGTGTGTGTGTGTGTGTGTGTGTGTTAGGTGTGTGTGTGTGTTAGGTGTGTGTGTGTGTGTGTGTGTGTGTGTGTGTGTGTGTATGGTGTGTGTGTGTGTGTGTGTGTGTGTGTGTGTGTGCACGCGTGTGTATGCGCATGTGTTTGCGTGTTTGCGCATGTATGTTATTGTGTGTGTATGCGCGTGCATGTGTGCGTGCGTGCGGGTGTGTACATGTTGTGTGTGTACATGCGTGCGTATGTGTGTGTGTGCATGCGGTGCGCAGTCGTTAAATCCCTCTACATTCACCACGATGCCATCCTTCCCCTCCAGCTATTACCGGATCTTCAGCGAGGCGAGGCGTCAGGAGCACCAGATCCACAAGCTGTGTTGCGAGGCGGCCGCCATGTCGCTCAAACCCGTCGCACAACTAGCGCCGCCTGGCGGCAACGGCGCCAACCAGGCGGAGCGGAAGCGTCTACAGCAGCAACAACAGCGTAAGATGCGCCGCGAACACAAGGCTGCGCGTACACTGGGCATCATCATGGGCGGCTTCCTGTGCTGCTGGCTTCCGTTCTTCATATGGTACATCACACAGACGATGTGCGGCGAAGCCTGCTTCACTCCCCCGCTCGTCGTGTCGACGCTCTTCTGGATCGGGTACTTCAACTCGGCGCTCAACCCCGTCATCTATGCCTTCTTCAACCGCGACTTCCGACACGCCTTCAACCGGCTGCTGTTCCGCCGGCTGCGGTGCCGACGGCGCCGGCCGCGCGGACCGGAAGCCGACTGGCTCGCCGGCGCACTTCCGTCCGACTCGCGCTCGCGCAACTCGCACCCGAGCATCACGGGAAGCGTGAACAACACGCCGTGTCTCGCGAGAACTCACGCCAGCTACGAGGCCGTCAAATGACGACGTGACTTGAACTAGTTAATCACGCAAACTAATGAGATCGCATTGCACGTGGCGTATACGTGATGAATGTGTTTGAAAAGTGCAGGATGAAACAGAATGTAGCATTCCAAATGGGGACGGATTAATCGGGAACGGTATCTTCATTGTCCGGTATTTATAAGAAATGTCTCTCTGTGCAAAAGACTTTCCCAGCTCTGTGTTGACAGATGACAGTTAGGTTGTGTTGATATGTTGTGATGACGTACCACGAGACCCGACTACTTGCCTAAAGACCCAGTTAAACAGAGCAAACCAGAACGACTGCTGCAAAACGCGGCACGGGTCAACGAAACGTTCGTATGTATATTTATATATCACGCGGAGAACCATTTACACCATTTAAACCTATGTATTCAAAATGCGATTTTTTTATTGATTGACCTGAGTTGAGTATATTTTCCTACCGTATGCAAATGTTTCGTACTTGTCTCACTGAGCGATGTGTATGCTTGTCAACAACAATGATTAGTCTTAGTTCCAGGCAGCTTTGCTCAGGATATTTCAGGACCACGACATAATACCATTGGACAAATTACTCGTTTGCGCGAGGCGTTATGCATGGCATAAAATAAATAAAATATCATACTTTTTAGAACTCTCGGTCGCCTAAAAAATTAAAATTGGATGTTGAATAGGTGAAACATGGACGAATATATTTTGTTGAAACTCTGGATACAAATGTTTTTCTTTAAGGAGCACCTTAAAAGCAACATCGTAACAACCAGTAATGTTAGCATTTTGTAATAGCACTATAACTATTTTGGTCTGGCAAACGGTGACGAATTTAGATTGTGACATAGGCACCAATGCCCATCAGTTGACCTATCCATGACGTAAGCCTTTGCTTTACAACATATATGCTGCCTTCAATATGTGGATGTTGAACACGACAAGCTTTCATAAGTTCAGTTGTATAGTTTTGCTGAAATTATGGTCCAATATATTTTCTTTTTGAGGAAACAACACAAAATGGTTAATGTGAAAACTGTGTCTGAATGTTTTATGTAAGATTTGTCATGCAGCAATAATATTGTAATTCACAAACATAACCTGTGATGGCAAAGCCTAGCGGAGGTTATGTGCATGATTTTGATTGAGACGTATACAATCATCATTCACGAATTTGTGAAAATCGAAGGTATGGCTTCAGGAATCAGAAATACGTTTCAAAGTTACTTTTGTGTTCACGTGCCATACATCGCAGTGTTATAATCACGCCGATATGGCAACAGTTTCTGTCGTTGCAATAATTAAACATGTCTGTATGATAACCCTGGTTACTTTGTGTTATCTATCTGGTCCGACTTCACGAAGCTATAAAGAACGTTCTTAACGCGAAGATGATTGGTTCGACATTAACGTGACGTTCTTAACGTGAAGATGATTGGCTCAACAAATAGCGTGATGCTTTTCATTATGTATGCACACACCTATGCGCAAACACGTGCCGCTAAGTAACTGCTTAACGTTAAAGGGATACTTTGGAATTTGAAACGGATTCTTTCATACCCTATATAATAGTGAAAAGGGATGATTCTTTGGAGAAAGAAAATTATATTGTACACACTTCTACTTAATAGAACCATTTCATACAACCCCATGCCTTCGTTTCATTAGAATTATGTTTTATTAATCTACCGTATACTGACCCTGACAACATATCGAAAACGAATCCCTGCCGTGTCTGGTTTGAGCTCGATCCGCCCATGCTATATGTATATGGCATGGTTATTAGCGATCAACAACATAACATTATTGATATAAAGGGATATAGATCAAACAAATAGTTACAGTAACAAGATTGTGTACATTACAAAGAGTTGAAGAATCCCTTCTCATTGTAACTTGGGACACGAAAAAAACCCAATCTTGTCTCAACGAATCATTTTAAGTATGATTCCTGAAACCGGCACATGGTGTGAAATTGGTATTCAACTTAAGTGAAATGTGAGCGCGACGATACGAAGTCAGTTATCACGTGTGTCGTCACTAGTCCATCACGTGACTCGTCAACTCAGTCCGTGGTGAAGATAGACACTGCGTAGTATAAATGTGCATTAACACTACCATCTCGTGCGGCCATTCGGAACGTCGTCATTACATATCTCGTGGCTAATGAACACATCAACACAATGGTCGCAAGACGTTGGTTAACACCAGCATCCTATGTGACTAATCAATGCACATTACCACATCAATGGTTAACAAGTGTATCAATATTGGCACTCCGCGTGGCTAATCCAGACACGAATCACACATATTTGTTTTGGGTGGGTTTTGTTTTTGAAGATAATAACATGCTAAAGTGATTGTTATACTGAATATACAAACAATGCGCAATAGGTAATTAGTAATTATAACCGCACAAAGAATCCATTACCATGATTAATAGGTAAAATCCGTCACACCCTATAGAGAAAGGAGGAAGTATCGTCAATAAATATGCAATTATAAGGGGTCTATAGTGCCAAATATATTTTATTTATATGCACATACACATACGACAACAAATCAACAAATGACTTCAATGAGCCTCGGTAAAGTGATTGTTATACTGAAGGTACAAACAATGTGCAATAGGTAATTAGTAACTATAACCGTACAACGAATCCACTACCATGATTAATAGGAAAAACCCGTCACACCTTATAGAGTAAGGAGGAAGAAACGTCAATAAATATCTCACCGTTCTTTGTAACAGCCTGTCGTATTACACCTCAAGGCAGTGACACTGGGGGCAGTTGTAAATTGCTGAATCAAAACAAACGCGATTAAATTATCTTGTCAGCAGATATACCGTGGAATTCCCAGAAGCGATGCGGTCACAGCGTGATCTGATTAAGAATGACATTTCCATGGCTGCAGCCACCACAACGTATGTACGACATGCACACGGAGACACCAAACTAACAACCATCTACTCCAGCTCGCGTTGGACGCCAATCAACATCTCATTTGGTAGAGTACAGGACATACATTAGGGAACCAAATAAAGGTATCGCGCATTCGGTTCCATCGTTCCATGTCACTTCTAACACGATCTACCGACTCCCCGAGGTTGTCAGATCAAAAGGTCGGCGCGCCGGACACCAAAACAGACGGCCATTTTTCTGTAATTCGTGAAGTCAGCAAATGAATGTTGTATGGGGAGATCGAAGGAGGCTGACTACATCAGCAGGCGCCGCGCAAAATGCGGTGAACGGGGGGAGCGTGAATGGCGTAAGAAGACTGGAGATGCATCATCCTCGCGCGCCGAGGAACGCTACGGCTGACTGCTTCAGTACCAGCTCTTCTCTACCTTCTCTATGCTCTGGCATATCCATTTCAAAACCTCCCCTATTA
>OZ024864.1:4319422-4321922 GCA_964017155.1 Oasisia sp. SBJ-2009 | reverse complement strand
GAGTTTCTTACGCATCACAAGCAATAACGACTGTTTTTGTGTTAATACGATATTAAATATTTGGCTATTTCTCCGGTTAAATTAACTCGATAACATATCATGTTCTAGTAATAATAAAATATGAATACATGTGAAAGGAGGATATACGATCACCATACGCTGCTAAACGATCAAGATCTTAACAATCTTTCGCCTTTACCTTGTCCCATAACCCGTAAGGAACGTTAGGGGAAATTAATAATAATAATTAATATTGTAACATAAATTTTTCATATGAATATTACGACTTCAAACCCCAATTAAGTATCGCTGGATTTCAGCTGACCATTAGAGGAAACGAGACTGCTTGCGTGGCCTCAACGGAAGAGATCGTTGGTTCATTGAGCCATTAGTCCTTCTGATGATGCATCTGACCTTTACGGGACGATTGGGGCTGTCGCTTCGACGAAGCATCAATGTCGCCGTTCGAGAGAAACAGGCCCAGTGACTCGATAGATCGCGTACGCCATCTTACGCAGTTTCATATCACCTGCACATGAATAAAAATCAGTTTCTTCAGCGCTCTCCACGACCAGATATCGCAACGCCGAAGGTGATCAGAGATACGAACGCGACGCGTATTAATGGAACTGGTAGAATTATAGCCGGACATTTGCTCGATTAGAATCAGTTCTGGAATTTACGCTGGGTGATAGTATTGATTTTGAATATTTTATTTCCATCAGAAACATCACCTAAGCAATGCATAATGTTTATTAATACAATTTGTTGTAGATAAAGTAACAAGGAGTGTTATATTTATATCATGTTTAACCTTTGCTGTGACTAGCTTATGAATGTTTCTGGTAAAAAGTACAACTACGAAATAAATTCTACGTACAACAGTCAGTAGTAAGTGCAATTCGCCATATTCGTGCATAATTTAATATTATTCTTTTTTTTATCTATCTAGCTCTAACGCATTGCATTTTATTAACATTCAACTGACTAATAATTGTATATACAGTTTTATTGTGACTATTTCCTTAATAGTTATTTCGAACTTTAACACACAACTATTCAACATTTTAGCTGTATAGTACGTTTTGAATTAATGAGCATTTCTACAAGTAATTAGTGACATGTCAAGGGAGTTCCGATGGAGTGTCCTTTCTAACGACATAGACGTGATTTTTAAACTAACGCGTACACAGTTTTGTTTAAACATGCATTTCCGTCGGACCTTATATGTTCCATAACTACGGACTCACTCCTACAAGCAGGGGTGGAAATAGTGTTCAAAGGACGTTCGCTAGAAATGATACCAAAAACAAACGATGTGATACTGGAATTGAAAGACATTGCTACAATAACTGTATGTTATCGCATAGTGCCGTTTTCAGTATTTAGGGCTTATTAGGACTTTTCAACGCGCTTCATGCTGCCGTGGCAGGAAGACCAGTTGAATTATTTACGCAGAATAACACGATTTCACAATAAACGCGAGCGAAAAAAACTAATTTTAAGCGAACACTTTATTACAGCAAACAAGATAGCTGTAGCGTAGGCGGAAGTTGCGTCAACTGTAGCTGTAGCGGCATTCGTCTGCCGGCCCTGGCGTCACCAACTCCGTCCGATCACTTCCCGGAGGAAATACGGTTCACTGCGCCAGCGAAATGCACAGGAAATGTTGTCGTATTGGCAACATTACCAACAATAGCTTGCAGGCATTTAAAGTTGACGTGCATCGATCTCAGCGCGTTGATCGGGCTGCTTCAGCATCCGCATCTGATCCATCAGAGGCGTGTCAAATGCCTTTCACGTAGGGGCTTATCCGTTTCACCCGAGTGACGTCCATTGGCGTTGGAGTGCGTAGAAAGAGCTGTCTGGACGGAAAGTGAAATGTTTAATTGAGTTCGCGTAGTTGACTAACGCCAGTCACGAAACATAACAAACACAAATGCTGCAAAGTATCGGTAATGATGAATTATAGTGGGAAGCTTTGTTGAAGTAGCAAGTGGTGACACGTAGCGTGTGGGATTAAAAAGTCATGTTGGTTGGACATCAAAAAAAACCCAGAGAGGTGGAGACAGCGACAGCGACTGAGATAGTGATAAAGACAGACATAGGCACTGACAGAGAGAGAGAGAGAGAGAGAGAGAGAGAGAGAGAGAGAGAGAGAGAGAGAGAGCGAGAGAGAGAGAGAGAGACAGAGAGAGAGAGAGAGAGAGAGACAGAGAGAGAGAGAGAGAGAGAGAGAGAGAGAGAGAGAGAGAGAGAGAGAGAGAGACAGAGACAGAGACAGAGACAGAGACAGAGACAGAGACAGAGACAGAGACAGAGACAGAGACAGAGACAGAGACAGAGACAGAGACAGAGACAGAGACAGAGACAGAGACAGAGACAGAGACAGAGACAGAGACAGAGACAGAGACAGAGACAGAGACAGAGACAGAGACAGAGACAGAGACAGAGACAGAGACAGAGACAGAGACAGAGACAGAGACAGAGACAGAGACAG
>OZ024864.1:4301922-4314422 GCA_964017155.1 Oasisia sp. SBJ-2009 | reverse complement strand
CGGACGGACGGACGGACGGACGGACGGACGGACGGACGGACGGACGGACGGACGGACGGACGGACGGACGGACGGACGGACGGACGGACGGACGGACGGACGGACGGACGGACGGACGCTACGGACGCTACGGACGCTACGGACGCTACGGACGCTACGGACGCTACGGACGCTACGGACGCTACGGACGCTACGGACGCTACGGACGCTACGGGCGCTACGCACGCTACGCACGCTACGGACGCTACGGACGCTACGGACGCTACGGACGCTACGGACGCTACGGACGCTACGGACGCTACGGACGCTACGGACGCTACGGACGCTACGAGAACATATGCTCTACACGTACTTTGAATCCAAAATTACGTTGGATTACAGCAAAAATAAATGCAAGAATAGGCCTATGTCTGATTTGTTGTTAATCGGTGCTTCGTCGTCTGGCTTAGCCTACTACTAGCCTGCTTCGTGGCATAAATAATACAAGTATGTGAACAGATTATACATTATCCGCACTTTACTTAATGCATATAGTGAACAGTGTAAAAAGCCAAATGAAATTGGTTTGGCCCATTAACTTGTTAATATGCCAACACATTGCCTAGCACCCTCGCCATTGACCGTATTTTACAGAGGTCTTCAAAAGTACACAAACTTGAAAGTATTTAGTCACTTCTCGCGTTGACGTAAACCTTCCTCATTACACCCAACGCTTCCTGCCTGGCTCCCTGCACGCTGCACACGGACAACAAAACACGCAAGCCTCTTCTGCTGCCATACTCGTTGTTATATCATTTTGCCATTTTCATACAGTCCCCAACCATTCGAACGAGTTATGTGTTCTTTCGAACACGGCCGTAACTGCCTCAGCCGAAACATCCGTTGTATATGTCATAGGTTTCCAACCAACCGTGACTCATATCGGTCTGTAGAAGGTGCAAATTATAATCCAGTTAAGTTAGTAATTTCAACTAGTTTGCGTATCGCAGTAATTTTGACATTGAATACACGTACGGACACCGAGGTGGGGTCTAGTTGATTATGATCTCGTTAAATATTGGCCAAAATGGACGGAAACGAAAATCACGTCCGTACACTGTACGTCAAATTGCCCGTCATGTCATCTAGTGGACGACAGAAGAACCTGTGACAGGAAATGAGTGTCGCTGGTGGTCGTTACTTGCGCCGTCCACCAGCGTGTGCTGTGTCACAGCGCTGTAACGACGAAGCGGTGACAATGCTCTGGAAACTAGTGGGATGTAAAGACCACAAAACGTCATTTGTCTGGCGATAATCTGTAGGGAAACTACGGACATACGTCAAGATGTGTAGAGTAACGTTCTACACAAAGTCGTAGTTATTGTAAATTGTATTGTTCCAAAGAATATCAGCATCAAACTGACTTTCTTTGCAGGCACATTAGGGCTTATAGGATATATAGTGAAAGAGAGAACATTACTATTTGAAATCATCCTCGCAAAATGAGTGGTATTATACTATAATTATTCCATCCAATACAGGGAAATATACTGCACTATTATATTCTTTGTTCTATGTGTTCTCGTCCCGTGGTTCAATTTAACCAGTGCAAATAGCAAATGGCTATATCGTTTTAGACAACCCAAACTTGATGCAACGAAATGTCCCCAAAATGCCTTTATAAGTCGCAAGATGTTGGATTAATGCGCCCAAAAATTATATTATAGTCACGTTTCAAAAAGTCACTATTCCAGAGTAACGCCATTTATATAGTCACAAACGTTTTCAGGACAATTACTGTGCAGGGGCGGATAACAATGGATAAAAAAAATAACAAAACAGTGTCCTAAGAATTGTGACATGACCATTAAACTGCATGATATAGAACTAATCAATGCAGCAAACGGATTCCGAAAAAGCCATGATTGCCTCAAGTCAATGTAACCAAACATAGCAAACGCAGATGTATACAGGGTTGTTGTATTTGTTGTTAGTCTCCTGTAAAATGGTTATAATAAACACAAGACATTTCGTCGTAAAGAACAATACAATATTATGATCGACAGCGGGCGTCCTCACATAATCAAATGTCGACGCTAGGTAATTTGACGACGAAGTTCTGGACTCAATCATTATCGTTCTAGGTTCACTTGCCAACAGGTGTCAAGATATAGATTAGAACGTAGCTGAAACAATACTCGAAGGTACATACACAGAAACACTACACACATACACTCATACACTCACACATACACACACACACACACACACACACACACACACACACACACACACACACACACACACACACACACACTCACACACACACACACACACACACACACACACACACACACACACACACACACACACACACACACACACACACACACACACACACACACTATCTATTCCAGTTGTTTACTCGTTGCTGTCGATCCATTTGATGCAATTATGTGCTGCGTGATCGCTCTTTGTAAGCAGTAATTCCTATAATTAGGCCAACTAGGTCTGACGACATCACTTGCGTCTTAGACGACATCACTTCATTGGCAAGGGAGCTCGTGGGTGTATAATTTACTACGGTCGCTGTTGCACTTTTTCGCATGAATGGCATTGTCTCTGGCTGCGAAACATTCTTCGTATTTTGAATAGTCTTATAAGACAAAACACATAAGATAACATGCGCAAGACACAACGTTTACATAACTAATGGGTATATAAGTGCATCGTATTAGTTCAAACCATCACCGAGTTCTCAACATGTGAGTTACAACTTCAAATGTAGACAGTCCGATACGTGTTCTCACATTTTGTTTTATCGAAACTCATTCAATGTATTTAAAATAAACATATCTAAAATGAATATATATACAGATGACAGGCTTAATAGATTATGCATATCTTCGTACGGAATAAAACATGGATCGAATGTATATGATGCCATAAACGTCATGCTTGCAGCATATTGTGTAAAGCTATCTTGTATATAATGTTGCTATATATATATATATATATATATATATATATATATATATATATATATATATATACATATATGTTACATATATACACACACGTATATATGTTACATATATGTTACATATATACATACATACACACACACACATATATATATATATATATATATATATATATATATATATATATATATATATATATATATATATATATATATATATATATATATATATCCGCCTGACGACGCTCTATTAGTTCCCACGGTACACGCAGCAGTTGAGAGAGACCACCTGCATTTTGGGGTATCTTGTGAAAGACACAGACAGGGGAGGATATTGTCCAAATTTGAAAAACGGAGGATGGTAGAATCGTCGTCTATCACGTCATTACCGCTCCCCTCTGTGTAAACAGTGCCTGAAAAGGTGCTATTGACCTCTCCACACTTGCGAGGCGCCACCGTCGATTGCATTTGAAACCGAGACGACATGCAACGGCATTCGACAAGATGGCCGGAGTTCATGCTGTGAATCGTTGGTCTAGTTCTTTGGCTTGTTTTTGCGAAATATCTTACGACGATATAAAACGAATAATGTGTGAGTTGACATAAACAAGTAAGAAGGCCGTCGGCAAAGGGTACATTTTTTCTGGGACTTTTACATTCACAATTTAGAAGGTTCGTGTTAACATTCGTTTTCACATTATTTTTTGCGAACTTGTCAATGTTCGAAAAAACTTTACGTTTTGACAGTTTATAAATTCGCTTATCGATTCAAGTTATGTTACTTCGAAACATTTATCATAATCTCATAATGTATAGTGACATATGTTTTCATTAAACTAGTATAATACTGTTACTAGCATCGTTTTGGTTTAGTGGGGTGGGGGAAAATACGTTTAGTTGCAACGTAAACACGGCTTTGATTTTGCTGTTGATTTGTTTTTGTGTCTCGTTCTTGGTGCTGCTGTGGGTGTTCAGAATAATTACGTCCATACTGGCAAGGAAGTGAATAACTGCTTTTGCATAACGCCAAGTCATGTAAGACTGAGTAAATGAATGGTGTCTGCCGGCAGTCGGCGGAAAGAGACGAACTGGACTAGTCTTGGCGGCTCCGCGGACTTGTTTTCTTTCTCTCAGAGGATTTATCTGTAAGTCGACGTCACAGCCGACGTGAATCTTCTAAGTAGTACATATTTCAACTGCAGTGTTTACAAACGTGTAGATATGTATTAGCTATCATCAGTAGACGTTCCAGAGTGTTTCTTGGTACAGTAATATAAGGATAAATAATTTAGTAAAGAATCAGATACGATATTTTTTTTCACATCGTACACTTTCAGGACACGTTAGTTTGTTCCCGACCATCACGCAGAGTTGCTGTCTGTGTCTGGCCACTTCCAGTACCAGGTCCGTCTCTTGTCTAGAATAAAATGCGTAAATTGTTAACAAAAATATAATCTTCACAATGTACGTAAGTCCGTAGATCGAGTACCTCTGGATAACGTGAATAATTCTACATTCACATGTTAGCAGCAACTTCTATATGTTTTTGCCGAATTTCGATAGCGCCCACTTAAAAACTGTTTCACCGTATCTCCGAATCAAATATAAACACAACATGTCCACTAGCGACCTAAACTGTCTTCGTGTACACAGGTTTTGATCGATTTATTGCGAAAAGAAACCACTTCGAGAGGGACAGGAAATGGAACGTTTACCTTAATCGACGCAGTTCCCGCCAAACGATTAATGACTTCAAGCAACAAATCGTTCTGTGACGTCGTTGTTTTTTGTGTAGTATCCGCCTGACGTCACCATTGCGTGTTGCCATGACGTTGGTTTTCAGACATTGCACACCGAAACGACAAGCTGTAGGACAATAAATTATCACAGTGCGTCACAGCTTGTTATGGAAAACAATCGGTCATCACAACCAGAAAGACATGTGTATCGAAAAGGTAGCTACAAAACAGGTCAGTAATTGTGTAATGACGATTGACATCATGTGTCGCGTGTTACGTAAGTAGCGGCAGCCACTATTACATATTTAGAAAGATCACTGGAAGCCGTACAATCAACCGGAAGTGAAAGTATGGCGCCGACTGAGATGGAACGTTAATTATAACGATTCGTATAATTGATTTTACGGTAATTATATTTACCTATTTATATTTTCGAAATTCATTTCCTTTCTCGTGCTTGTCGTAAGAGATGGGCTTCCGCCGTTCTGACGACACGTTGGTCTCCGCTTTCCCGTGAGAATTCCCCACCTTCTACGCCTACATTAATCTGCTGAGACATCGCGTAAATAAAGTCGGAAGCGCATTCAGCAACCAATCGATTCTTCTCAACGGCAACGAGGCGACCCGCCACGTCTTTAGTATTTGTCTTCCGCGACTAGCAAGTTTCATTTACCGTCCGACACCCATGCCTCCTTCAGTGACTGCCGCTTCCAACGTTGTGATTAAAAATCGATTATGATATAGTACGCGTACGTGTTGTAATTAGGCCGACGTGCAATGGACACGCAACATTATACAGCAATGAGGTTGTAGAGTATACAGCACAGTGACGCGGGGAGTAATTTCATTTGGGGTCAGAGAAACGCCCAAATTCCAGCCACATTCTGCCTTCCGCACTGTCTTGCGCGTCTGTGGCCATAGCCTCGATTGCCCAGGCTCCGTGAACTGGCAACACTTTTTAGCCCCTCAAATCAGCCTGGTAGTTTTATGCTCTGCCGACGATGCCTCCAAGATGGCCCAGGGTAGAGTAGAGACGCTGACTGGTTTTCAGGCCAAATTTGAAGAAACAAATTAAAAGGATACCCTAGTTATCAGATAATACTATATTATATATAACTAATTAAAACATATATTCACAAAAAATAAACAGAAATAAACATTTGCAGTTGTTCATAAAGTTGGAATTACATTACACGGATACACTCAAATGCCATTTTAAGTGACCAGACTATCTTCACGGCGAATTGTCGCAGTCGAGCGACTGTCGGTTAAGCAAGAATATGACGTCCCAGGACAGACATCTGTATCCGGGGGGAGGGGGCGGAGAGGTTGGGGTGATGTAGTTTGTTATGCGCCACAATCGCCCCTTCCTCGCGCACCAGGGGGCGCTGCGACTGATTACGTCAGTGCCAATTAATCTTCGCAGGGCAATCACCCCTGGCATGTGAGGATGCGACGTCCTTAATATTTTACGTGCTGCTATTTTACTTAGGGGGGCAGAAAATATCGCGAATGTCCTTAAAACTCTTGTTCACACACTTTCGCGCCCGTCTCATCCTAATCTAATCATAACTTCTGATTTACTTGGGAGGCGTAACCATATGGCTGCCCACCACCGACATTCCAGGCACCTGCCGTTTCTCGCCCCGTCCCACGCTCATTGCAACAGGTCCAAACTGGAGAATAAATCAATACAAACTATGATAACCCGGGGCCAAGCCAGGTGTATGGTCTTAACTGATTTATACGTACATAGTTTTAAGATTGTGCGTATTCTTATCGCAGCCGTCGCAGTTAAGACAGAAATTGTGTGATGCATTCTCACCGTCCAGTGCGGTAGATGATCCGAGAATTTAGTTCTGCGTCCGCTGAAATAGACTGAAGAACAATTTTTTTATTTAACTCGTACATGATAAAATATATACCTGTATAAATAATATAAATACATAAACTTACTGTAAACATGGTACACAACAAAAAGAAACTTACAGTTGTATCGTACCAATAGCCAAAATATGTTTTAACAAAGCAGAACCAACTTTATAAGTTAACCGTTCAATGTTTACAATAAGCGCCGCACTCTTACTCAAATCGCCGCGTTGTCAATTAAATTCCGGAAAAGCGAAGTCGTGAATCGGGGCGGAACTACACAGAGGGGTTTGTTCGTTGTTCAGTCCGCCAAGCAGGTCTAATGTGTAGGCTCGGTTACCCAGGCTCCGTGAGGTGGCAGCACGTACTTTTAAGCCCCTCAACCCTGCCTGGGGAATTAATGGGCTGCAGTTGTAACCGCCAAGGCGGCCTTACCTAAGATTAGGGTAAAGACACTGATTGATTCTCGGGGCGAATTTTAAATAAAAAATTAAATAACGATACTGTTTTTTATCAGATAATGCTGTAATATAAAAACCTATTCAAAATTTAAATTATACTAACAAAACAATAGAAATAGAAATGTCCACTTGTTTATAAAATAGGAATAACGTTAGGATTAAAAGTATCCGTGAGGTGGCAGCATAGTTTAGCCCCACACGGATAACATTCAAAAGCCGACAAAGTCATCAGACTGCCTTCTCGGCCTAGTTCCGCAGCCGACCGACAGTCGAGACTAGTCTAACTTGTGGCAATAGTCGGCGACTCAGCAACTTGTGTCTAGCGGCAGCAGGTGACGGGCTCTGCCGACCTGGCGTTGATTGTAGTAGACCCAAGAACAGTACCGGAGACAAGGCGCTCTAAGAAGTTAGCACAGACGACTGGTTCTCGACTAACTAGGCACACTGAAAGGAGCTGAGAGTCGTGTCTGAACCAGTCCACGTTGCGTCGTTCGCCATTCGCTGCGCTAGAGGTGAACACGTCTGGAGGCAATTTATGAGAACACGGTGCGAGCGATGCACCATCAGTTTCCGCCAGTCACAGCACCATTATCTGCCTCGTGCTGTGTCGGCCTTAGTTTGCTCCACGCCTTGTCTCGTCCAATTACTTGGAGCTTCTTTGTGTCTCACAGAAAGACCGCGGTTACTCGGTCTGTACGAAAGTCCTCTGGATATATCTCATTGTCACGAAAGATCTGTGTCTGAAGCCTCGTCGCAGGTGTACGGTAATTGGAGACAGACGCAAATACCACACAGAAGGGCTTCTAAAATAACCACATAATTTATCGATATTTTATAGGAACATCGTTTACCAGTTTATGGTTAAACAGCCCCGTCGACTAGGAGATTGATAGGAGAGTAGATAGAAGTAAAACAATATTGAATGAGTCAGAAAATAGTGATATAAGTATATATATGACTTTGTCTGACTATTATTACTGGCACTTCTTCACTGTCCTATCCCATTATTAGTGGTACTCATCCACCGTCATATCCCATTATTAGTGGTACTCATCCACCGTCCCATCCCATTATCAGTGGTACTCCTCCAGCGTCCTGTCCCATTATTAGTGGTACTCATCCACCGTCATATCCCATTATTAGTGGTACTCCTCCACCGTCATATCCCATTATCAGTGGTACTCCTCCAGCGTCCTGTCCCATTATTAGTGGTACTCATCCACCGTCATATCCCATTATTAGTGGTACTCATCCACCGTCATATCCCATTATTAGTGGTACTCATCCACCGTCCCATCCCATTATCAGTGGTACTCCTCCAGCATCCTGTCTCATTATTAGTGGTACTCATCCACCGTCATATCCCATTATTAGTGGTACTCATCCACCGTCATATCCCATTATTACTGGCACTTCTTCACCGTCCTATCCCATTATTAGTGGTACTCATCCACCGTCATATCCCATTATTAGTGGTACTCATCCACCGTCCCATCCCATTATTAGTGGTACTCCTCTAGCGTCCTGTCCCATTATTAGTGGTACGCAGTCACCGTCCTGTCCCATTATTAGTGGTACTCCTCCACCGTCCTATCCCATTATTAGTGGTACTCCTCCACCGTCCTGTCCCATTATTAGTGGTACTCCTCGACCGTCCTATCCCATTATTAGTGGTACTCCTCCACCGTCCTATCCCATTATTAGTGGTACTCCTCCACCGTCCTATCCCATTATTAGTGGTACTCCTCCACCGTCCTATCCCATTATTAGTGGTACTCCTCCACCGTCCTGTCCCATTATTAGTGGTACTCCTCCACCGTCCTGTCCCATTATTAGTGGTACTCCTCCACCGTCCTATTCCATTATTAGTGGTACTCCTCCACCGTCCTATCCCATTATTAGTGGTTCTCCTTCACCGTCCTGTCCCATTATTAGTGGTACTCCTTCACCGTCCTGTCCCATTATTAGTGGTACTCCTCCACTGTCCCGTCCCATTATTAGTGGTACTCCTTCACCGTCCTGTCCCATTATTAGTGGTACTCCTCGACCGTCCTATCCCATTATTAGTGGTACTCCTCCACCGTCCTATCCCATTATTAGTGGTACTCCTCCACCGTCCTATCCCATTATTAGTGGTACTCCTCCACCGTCCTGTCCCATTATTAGTGGTACTCCTCCACCGTCCTATCCCATTATTAGTGGTACTCCTCCACCGTCCTGTCCCATTATTAGTGGTACTCCTCGACCGTCCTATCCCATTATTAGTGGTACTCCTCCACCGTCCTATCCCATTATTAGTGGTACTCCTCCACCGTCCTATCCCATTATTAGTGGTACTCCTCCACCGTCCTATCCCATTATTAGTGGTACTCCTCCACCGTCCTGTCCCATTATTAGTGGTACTCCTCCACCGTCCTGTCCCATTATTAGTGGTACTCCTCCACCGTCCTATTCCATTATTAGTGGTACTCCTCCACCGTCCTATCCCATTATTAGTGGTTCTCCTTCACCGTCCTGTCCCATTATTAGTGGTACTCCTTCACCGTCCTGTCCCATTATTAGTGGTACTCCTCCACTGTCCCGTCCCATTATTAGTGGTACTCCTTCACCGTCCTGTCCCATTATTAGTGGTACTCCTCGACCGTCCTATCCCATTATTAGTGGTACTCCTCCACCGTCCTATCCCATTATTAGTGGTACTCCTCCACCGTCCTATCCCATTATTAGTGGTACTCCTCCACCGTCCTGTCCCATTATTAGTGGTACTCCTCCACCGTCCTATCCCATTATTAGTTGTACTTCTCCACCGTCCTGTCCCATTATTAGTGGTACTACTTCACCGTCCTATCCCATTATTAGTGGTACTCCTCCACCGTCCCGCTCGAGTCCAGGTACAAGCACCTCTCGGCGGTACAATTAGCTATAAACGGAGGCAACACCAAATACACAGCGGACAGGCGCTAGACATTGAATGACGACAGAACGGCGGCGTTGGTCCTGTGGTCATCTGTCAGTCGATCACAGAGCCAGGACGACCGCGACATTCTGTCACGCTACCGGTGCCCTGGGACCTGGACCTAAGCGGGTGTCAGTATCAGTGTAATCCGCCGTAATCACGAGTCTCCGGTGCCACTGCGTGACTCGACCAGAGCCGGCAGCAGCCCAGTCGATAGGTTTGATTCATGGCGGTGTCCTCGGGAACTGACCCGTCCGCTTAGCCGGTGGCGGGGATGAGGCGGTTGAACACTTCCGCGGTCCCGGTAAACTGCAGGGATTGATAAAATGGACCATCGCGGACTACGGACACTGTAGTTTGCTTGCCACAACGTTGTAACGTGGACACCGCTGCCCATTTGACACTGTGGTTTGTTTATATCGATGTTGTAAAATGGACACATCTGCCTGGTGACACTGTGGTTTGTTTATAGCGATGTTGTAAAATGGACACCTCTGCCTGCTGACACTGTGGTTTGTTTATAGCGATGTTGTAAAATGGACACATCTGCCTGCTGACACTGCGGTTTGTTTATCGCGATGTTGTAAAATGGACACATCTGCCTGCTGACACTGTGGTTTGTTTATAGCGATGTTGTAAAATGGACACATCTGCCTGTTGACACTGTGGTTTGTTTATAGCGATGTTATAAAATTGACACATCTGCCTGCTGACACTATGGTTTGTTTATAGCGATGTGGTAAAATGGACACCTCTGCCTGCTGACACTGTGGTTTGTTTATAGCGTTGTTGTAAACTGGACACATCTGCCTGTTGACACTGTGGTTTGTTTATAGCGATGTTGTAAAATGGACACATCTGCCTGCTGACACTGTGGTTTGTTTATAGCGATGTGGTAAAATGGACACATCTGCCTGCTGACACTGTGGTTTGTTTATAGCGATGTTGTAAAATGGACACATCTGCCTGCAGACACTGTGGTTTGTTTATGGCGATGTTGTAAAATGGACACCTCTGCCTGCGGACACTGAGGTTTGTTTATAGCGATGTTGTAAAATGGACACCTCTGCCTGCTGACACTGAGGTTTGTTTATAGCGATGTTGTAAAATGGACACCTCTGCCTGCTGACACTGTGGTTTGTTTCCTATAATGTTATAAAATGAACATATGCGGTTGTGGTTTGCTTACCGCAATATTGTAAAATGGGCACACGCGACCTACTGACACTGTAGTTTGTTTACTACAATGTTGTAAAATGGACATCACTGCCTTTTTGACTGTCTGGTTGATATACCACCATGTTGTAAAATGGACACTCAACCCACTGTGACTTGTTTTTCCACAATGTTGTAAAATGGACACCGCTATGCGGACACTGTGTTTTGTTTACCACTATGGAATATGGGCGCTCTTCGAACATTTAATTGTTATTTGGTATTTAGTGATTTACAAAGATGATGATAATTTGTATGTTTTGTTTTTGCACTCATTCCGCAATTGTTGTTTTGCTTTGTTTTTATTAGTGGCGATTGTTAATGTTTATATAAACGAAATGATTCATAGAAAACCATGCGATCCCACGTCATATTCATCTATATTACTAGACCGCGTCACCCCACAACTAATGTTCTAAATAACTGTTCGTGTTTTTTCTACGTGTCCCCCTTTCATCTACAAACCACCATTAACACAACTTTACCCCTTCCGCTACCCGGAAGTAAAATTGGAGAAATTGCCTCCGCTTTACCAAGCGTAATCCGGCGATTGGCGTAACGTAAATTTATTTGTTCTAGTGTGCGAACGTCGTCTTTTCACAAAGACGAACTGACAGAATGGATTTAAGGCATGCTCACGTAATCAAGTTCTACAGGCGTTGGCCGCTACATTCTGACGGCGTCTGTACCGCCCGTGACAACGAAACGCGCGACGTAATTGCAACGAGCGTCACAATTGCGTTACGATTGACACGCGATCCTATCTCGGGTATGAGTTCGTACATTTAGCCCGCGCTTGACGTGGCGAATTTCCACAATCGGGTTATTTTTCTGGATTATTGACACTGCCGTTCAATTAATGTCAGCATTATCGACTGGAAAAAAGACACGACCTTCACTCATTTCTACAGGAGCTACCCGTCGTATGATGTAATTAAATAAGAATACTGTTTACGAATACACTGACCCAGAAATATGTCTCTGTCTGGCTTATCTCTGCAGCGTACGCGACACCTACATTTGTGCACTGGGGATATGTCGGTAGAATGAGCTGACTGATAGTAGCGATCACATTCGTAAGAGGTAGTCAGGATCTCACGGTTGGATTGCTGAGTTAAACGGAATGATGCGGAATGCAGACGATTTCCTCATTTTCAGTAAACATATTCAAATATATTTTATCGATTGCAGTAGCAATTATTACATTTTATATGCATGTACAACCAATTCTGAAATGGATACAATATATAGAAGTGCAACATCTTGTGTGTATTGTACAGCGTGCAATTGAAATAATA
>OZ024864.1:4244422-4296922 GCA_964017155.1 Oasisia sp. SBJ-2009 | reverse complement strand
AGAATAGGCCGGACCACCCTTGTATCTACCGCTAGAAGGTCTTCGACGGGAATGCCTGATCGTTTGAGTTGTAGCAGTAGAAACAGCCTCTTGCCTGCTTTTCGTGTTATCTCATCAACGTGTACGTCCCATGTCAGGTTGCTGGTGATGGTAATGCCAAGTATCTTCGCTTCGGTACTCGCTGAGTGTCTGTTCCGTCGATACGTATGGTTGGGAAGTTTGTCCTTGTTTTAGAGAAATCAATAACAAGCTCTTTTGTCTTACTTTTGTTGATTTTCATGTCATTTTGGATTGTCCGCAGATATGCTGCATCGGCTGCTTCCTGGAGATTTGGCGCTTGGGAGTCTGATCCAGTATAGACGATGTATGTGTCATCAACATATTTGTAGGAGTCGCACTTTGTTTGTAGATCATTTATCATGAAGAGGAAAAGTACCGGGCCTAGCTTTGTGCCATGTGGCACTCATCCATGGATGTAATTCCAGTCGAATTGTGTGTTGCACAGTTTAACTTTTTGGGTTCTTTCGGTAAGGAAACTGGCGATCCACTTCATTAAAATATTCGGGAGGCCAAAACGTGCAAGTTTTTGAAGAAGAATATCATGATTAATGAGGTCGAATGCCTTAGAGAAGTCAAGCAGTAGTATCCTGGCATACTGTTTCGATGCATCTGTGCTTGTATAACACTGATGTAACAGGTCAACAAGGGCATGTGTAGTGGATGACTTCTTAATGGAGCCGTATTGGTTTGGATCAACTCTGTCTTGAACGATGTCCCAGACCCATTTAACAACAAACTCTTCCATTTGTTTACACAGCACAGCAGTCAAGGAGATTGGTCTAAGGTCCGTTTCGATATGTTCTGGCGGTTTCTTTTTCGGAAGGGGGCTGACGTATGCAGCACGCCAGATACGTGGAACATTCCCCTGTCGAAGTGAGCTGTTGTAGATTGCGGCAACTGGGCCGGCAAGCAATTCAGAGAACTCTTTAAGGACCCAGCTTGGGTTCTCGTTCATACAGCTGAGTGAACTGAAGTAATGTAGAGTGAAACCTTGCTTTGCGTGGCAGCACATTATTCGTACCCGGGTCGTCTTAGTCGAGTGTCCGATGCTCTCCCGCTGCGCCATTGCGCTAGTTAGCGAACAATAACCCGAGTCGTCTAGAAAGTATCTGTTCTCCATGCATACGTAAAGTAACGGTATGACCAGTATCGACCATACAGCCTTCTAAACAATTTAAACTTCACAAACGCGATATGATTAACCAGTATATTTAATATGTGATTCCTTGGGTAACGAAAGAGATTCTATCATGTCCCAAATTATGTAAAAGGGATTCGTTAATAATATACAAATCTTTGTTATATTCACTATTTGCACTGTTAATATAATGTATAACCCCATGCCTTCGTTTCATTAGCATGTTGCTTTATTAATCACTAACGACTCTGATAATATATCGAAACATAATATTTTTCGTCCCCCTGATAACATCGACTACGGGGAGTGTCTAGTTTGAGCGTTTCTGAATATAATAATATAATATAGTCCACGAACACATCTATTATTCTATACAGACTGTGCTGTTGCTGACAAAGTAATCTTCAGGTGAAAATATGTATGTTCTATTATCTAGAATCAATGTTTCAAACGAGGTGAAAATTATACTATAATGTCGTTCACGAAGTCAATTGTACGTCGTTCCAACTGCTGTTTTGGTTGAAAGAGACATTACAAGAACACGCTGTTTGTGCATTTTATCACATTATGCAATTCTAAGATAAAACATCGTAAACAGAACATTATATCCGCTTGCCAATACATCTTCTCGAAAATGTAACATCGAGTCACCAATTTTGCGACCTTGTAAAGACACCTTTGGTCTAGACTCTAGGCGAATTACTGACAAATTAACCCATTAGCACTCAGCCGATTTTAACATGAAGCCTGTGGCTCCTCACATATTTGACCTAGATGTTTAAAACTATTGCTTGCGCCATTGTCTTTGCTCTAGCGCCTTTATTATTCAATTGTCGCAATTGCATGTATTATGCATGTTGTACATAATAAAAGTACCCTCACAATGGTGTCAAAACAGTTGTTATAACTTTAAAACATGTTGACCATTTTTGGTTGAAACTATGACGTTCTGAAACTTTTGATAAATTATATACTTTGTAGCGATGTAACTTTGTTATGCTTGGATTTCTACTGCTACAGGTTGGGTTTATTTAAAAGAACATTAAATTATCTACACACTGGTATATAAATTGTTATAAAATTTTACACACAACTTCGTGGCTGGAGGACATTTTGAAATGTCTAAAAACAAAAACTATTGCTGTTAAATTTCGAAAACGCGGTAAATATTTTTGAGAACGGAGGTATCCAAAAGAGTCGCAATTTAATGTTATATGTCTAGATAGATGTCGCATTTATTGCATTTCTTAATAACTAGCAGCAACCATGTAAACCGAATTCAAACGCTGTGCTGTAGGTATTCGCTGGCCGGTTATGGCCGACCTGAGGAGATTCGGGGTGACCGTCAATGTCCGACTTCAGTGCTAATCGGAAGTGGTTTCAGGAAGGTAAATCATGTGATCGAAAACTAAAGTTACACTGCACAGTATCTAGTAATTTCGACTGCTCGATGCTCTGTACACGTCATTTCCTGCTGGATCCATCGCGACTTCTCTGTGAACCAGATACTTACTGCGTTCGCTAGACAGAAACTATTGAACGCGTGTTGTCTACAGAATAGGGTGTTGTTTAAGACTAGATGATAAATTGGGCAGAAATAGGGTTTGTGCAGATCAGAAGAAAACAACACTGTGACTTGACGCATTTAAAACACGTAGTTTCCATAATGGTGTACTTGCAACTGGACTCAAAAGCTGCAAGTGATGAAAACCGGATTACGAGTTCACCTGATAAAACAACAAGGATTGGCTTAGAATATGTCATGGAATAAATGTTCCTGATCACACGGCGCCTAGAGTCAGTCGAGGGAGTGGTAGAGATTCAAGTATGTGGCTTGTCCTCAACGTCAAGTAGCAGTGTAAACACAGGGATTGTTTCTGTCTGTAGACATAAGGCTGGTGGTACAGCCGCAGTAAAATTAATTTCCAGTCTCGTTCGCAGAAGTGAAGGTTAGTTCTGGCAGAGTAGTCTCGAGAGGAGCAATGGCAAATAGCACTGCTTTCTTCCCGACGGCATCATCGACTGTGAAGGACATGGTTACTTCTAAAGAAAACAACACTGATGTACTTTCTAACGATCTGATCGTCGCCATATGGCGGTACGGCTGGCCGCCGCTGTGCATGATGGGACTCGTCGGTAACACGCTCGTGCTGCTCGTGCTGAGGCGGGACGGACTCGTGCGGACGTCGGCCAACGTCTACTTGAGCGCCGTGGCCGTCGGTGACAGTCTCGTGCTGTTGGTCGCCTCAGTGGTGGTGTACCCGGGTTATGTGTGGGGCTGGCGGTTAGACTTTACGAATACATTGGCGTGTCGAACCACATGGCCTGTACATCATACACTGGTGAACGCGTCCACTTGGCTCATTGTCGCGTTCACTGTCGAGCGCTTCGTCGTCGTCCGCTTCCCGCTACTCAAGCTACGGCTGTGCACCCCGCGCAACGCCGGCTTGTGCTGCGTGTCGCTGCTGGTGCTCGCTTTCGTCAAGAACATCGACTTATTCTTTATATACACCCTTGTCATTGATTCTGATTCCGGCGACGTCTTTTGCCGTGTCCTGGTGCACAACTGGGATTATGTGACCAACTACCGACCAACAATTACCCTGTTTACTTCATGCGTGATCCCAGCAGGTATCGTGCTTGTCTCTAACTGGGCAATAATAAGAACATTACGCCGGGAACTGATGCAAACGGCCGCGCGGGACTTGATCGTTCGACGCACAACAGCAATGTGTCTGGCCGTGTCGTTTTCCTTCATCGTCTGCGTCGTGCCCTCTTACGTGTTCGTGGTCAACATGTACAGCTGGCCTTTGACCCTACAGAAACAGCACGATATATGGCTGACATTAGCCTTTCTGCGATACGCCAATCACGCTGTCAACTTCGTCCTCTACAGCCTGAGTGGTGCTCACTTCCGATACGGGTTGGTCGCATTGTTTCGCAGTTGCATCCACCACAGAAGTAGTTCGTAAAACAACAATCCGTGATTTCAGTTCCGCCGACACATTGAGAACAGATTGGAACTGTATTAACCGATTAGCACACAAGTCGGGCATTGACGGTCACCTCGAATCTCTTCAGGTCGGCCACAGCCGGCCAGCGAATACAGCACAGCGTTTGAATTCGTTTTACGTGGTTGCATCTAGTGATTAAGATATGCAGTAAATGCGACACCTATCTAGACATATAACATTAAACTATGATTATTTTGGCTACTCCCGTTTTCAATACTATTTACCGCGTCTTCGACATTTAACAGCGATAGTTTCTGTTTTTGGACATTTAAAAATGTCCTCCAGCCAGGACAACTGCCTCGTATACAGCTACAATGTGTAACATTTTATAACAAGTGATATGCCAGTGTGTAGATTAGTTAATGTTCTTTTAAATAAACCCAACTTGTAGCACTAAATATCCAAGCAACCGCAACAAAGTATTTATTTTACAAAAAAGTTTCGAAATGTCATAGTGTCAATCAAGAAATGGTCAACATATTTTAAAGTTATAACAACAGTATTAACACGACTGTGTAGGTATTTTTTATTATCTACAACATGCAATTGCGAGAATTGAATAATAAAGGCGCTAGAGAAAAGACAATGGCGCAAGCAATATTTATAAACATCTAGGTCAAATATTTGAGGAGGCACAGGCGTCACGTTAACATCGGCTGAGTGCTAATTGGTTATTAATATGAACATGGCGTTGTGTTAGTCAAGGAGAGTGTTATTAGTAAGAATGACCAATATACTTATTTACTACACAATCACTTGTTGTATTTCTTTTGGTAGGTGTATACCATGTTGTGATTGCGTTTGACACCCAGCAAGACGACGTGCCGTGTACTTTTTCTGTCATAGAAACGTTACAATCATTCGCGCAGTTTCTTGATACAATCATGCAATTGTTGTTGTTGAATATGCACTATAACAATAAAGTAGCCGTATAACGTCTGTTGCATGGTTTACAAAGAAACTTGTTGCATTTTACCATGAACGAAAACTGTCTAGGCAATATGAATCACGGCCTACACATACACATGCACACACGCAAGCACACACACGCACGCCCATGCAAAACACACACACACACACACACACACACACACACACACACACACACACACACACACACACACACACACACACACACACACACACACACACACACACACACACACACACACACACACACACACACACACACACACACACACACACACATAAACGCACGCGCGCACGTCCACAGACAACAGCTCCGCTTTTAGTTACTTTTTACACAGTATCGCCCGTTCGTAGCCACCACTGGTATCCGTAGGACGGCGCCACTCTCTTTACTTGTCATCAATGGAAGTCTACCCCGGTCTTATCTTTCTAGCAAACGGCAACGAACCTTAACGGGGATTCGGAGAGAGCAGCTGTCGTGGACCGAAATTCGTCCAACCCGCGATTCGCTGCCAACTCTGGGCGCGCGACGGTTACAAACCCAAACTCGGAGCGGACACACGTCACCGGAACTGTCGTCCCAGTAGAGGCAGCTGTCACCCCACCGAACAGTGTCACTCATGCAGAGGACATGACAGTTCTCGCGATTTCACCAGTGTACAAACTAGGGAATAATAAAATCTAACAACAGTGGTAACGAGGCTAAATTGCAGAAACAAAACAAAAAATAAGAAGTGAAACACTCCTCCCGTCTTCTCCCTTCTCCGATCCAGACTACGTCCCACACTAACCTGGTTTCCCTAAGTTCTTCGTGATCTTGTATGTGTTCTCAGGGCTGATAAAATATTGCTTTTACATAGGTGTCATTTGAGAATAAGTCATTTACTAGATTTCTAGGGCAATACAAACATATTTACAGGGCGATACAGGAAAAATAATTAAAATAGTCTTGATCCGTATCGCCCTGTTCTTGGAGCCAATAAGAAGGCTCCCTGCAGTGAGAAAAAGACATGTGATGTTTTCATGGCAACTCCTGGCATCCTCACTGTCAGTGTGACAACATGGCCGCTGAAACAGTTATTGCATCTCTTGCTGGCAGAATTTTTAATTTAGAACGGTTCACAGAGGTCACTGAGAGTGAAACCCATGATTTTATAGAAGCTCAAAAGAACAGAAACACCTGGAGAAAAACTGAAGGATATGTGAAGCTATTCACTGACTGTTTGCTAGAAGGGAAAAATTAAAGGAGAAATCCGGAGGTCATTCCAGAGATGGAATTGGACAAATATCTCGCTATGTTTGTTTTATCGTTAAAAAAAGCAACGGACAGGATTACGAACCAGACAGCCTGGTATCAAAATATAACAGCGTGAACAACGTGATCTGCGTGAACAACGTTGTTTGTTTTATGAACATGTTGTTAAATAGGCGAAAGCGAAGTTCTCAATTTTTGTGATAAAACCTGAATTAATATATAGAACCATATTTATATGGATTGGATAATGTACATTAATTCGTAATGGTAAAATAATTAAACAAGTCGGACTTTTGTTCATGTGAGTTGTGCAAGTGTTCTAGTGGCGACGGAGGAGTGCGGCCCTCTACCCCGCTGAGGGACATGCAAAGCAGTGTGTTCCCGTGACGAATCGAACATTGTTGTCGGAACGAAAAGCCGACGACAATGGCGGGATCGTTCCCGCTCGCCGCTCGTTCGCATAAGTAAACGCTGATCGCGGCCGATAACCGTTGCCGTTGCCGCGCGGCGCGGACTTTAAACATTGCAACATTGTGTCAAGAGCCGGTCACGGTTCTCGCTGACTGATGACAAACACAATAACCAGGATTCGGTACACGGAAAAGCTGTTATACATTATAAACATTGACATTGCTTATATATATATATATAATAACATGGACATTATGAATACTACAAGGACATTTCAAGTGAAATTTTATTATTGTGTATATATGTGGACACTTTATGATATTAATTTATGTTATTAGTGCATAATATTCATTGTTTACGTACAATTTGTAATATTTAGACTTTGTCGTTTTTATACTGTGTATACACTGATATTGTTGGAATTAAATTAATTAAGTTGTCATAGTAAGCCGCATCGTAGTCAATGTAAGTATTTTCATACTGTCAAATTTCAATTTCAATACGTATATATATATACAAATACATATATATATATATATATGTATATATATATATATATATATATATATATATATATATATATATATATATGTGTGTGTGTGTGTGTGTATATATATTATACATTATACGGTGCCACGTAACCTTTCAGGCATCAAGTACAGATTCGCTGTATATAGTGGACCAGCCAATATGTGATATAAAACTTTCATCGGCATTCTTTGTTAATATCATGAAACTATGGTAGATAGATCACTCATAGCATGTGGGAAAATGTATGGGTTGATGCCACCCTTGATTTTGAATTTGAAGGTCATTTTCAAGCACGAGAAAGGTCAAAATTGATATTTTGTTTTTTTGCATTAATGTGGACCACAATCAATAGATCTATCAAATGAAATTATTTTTATGTTCACATACATGTATCTAACCAGTGTAATTGACAAGTAAACATTCACTTTACAATGTTAAAATATAGGATAACGAAACACAAAAGTAAGATTTTCTCAAAAACACGGTTTTTAATTAAGAACTGTGTTGAACACTTGGTCGTTTTACTCTAATGTTCCCATATACACTATGATGTCCAATAACGTGTCACATTCACTTCCTCCCATGTCTATTGGCCAACTGGGTTGCAGCAGTCCACCCCATCACACCTGCAAGCATACGTGCAGCTGAGGTTCGTTTTGAAGCAACTGCATCGGGCCGTTCTGCACTTAGACTTGCATCCACAAGTGACCAGCTTTAGACACGCATCTGGAATAGGAGGCTGTCTTGTCCATACAGCTTTCAAGCAGTTTGACTCCATCATCCATGCAGAGATGTCGGTGGGAGAAGGGGTGTCTATATGCTCCTTGTCTGCCTGCAGCCAGATCTTTGTTTGATAGTTGGCGCGTGCGGTGTGAAGTTCCAGGGCGTCTCTGCCTCTCTGGTTGGGGGTAACATCTCCAGACCAAGCTTGCCCTTACCGAAGAGTTGGAGTCTGGCATTGTCGACGGTTTGTTGCTCAGGTGTGTCGTACAGGTGACATACAAATTGTTCAATTGGTGCGAGTTCTCCATCACGACCAATCATCTGCACGAGATGCGGATGATTTTGAAATGTTTTCCTGCAAGACCGCTTGCTATGGCCACTAAACGCTGACATTGTGTCACAACCTGTGAACGCGTGGAAGCCCAGCAGGTTATCCCTCAGAGGTTTTGCAAGTCTCTCAGACAGTGCATGTATTGTATAGCATTACCTCTTCTTTGCTGTTCCAGAGATCATCCACACGACTGCTGTTTGTGTTGGTATAAAGTGGACTAGAAGCAGCATGCCATTCGTATCTCTGCAGATGACCAACACTCTTTTGTATCCCTGGTTGACTGCCTCACACGAATGGAGTACCAGTCTGGTGTCCGCCTCTTCATGGTTTCCTTGAAGTTTGACTTCACTCCTCCTTGTTGACCTCGCATGTGTAGCACAAGAGAATTCGCCTCGTATTACAAGCTCACATTTTTGTGGTAGATCAGTACCCTTTGTCACGATTATCTCGGACAAGACCTTGGCGAGATCGGCCTTGTTCTCATCAGATGCAATAAAGTTGCTTCACACCTGTGGAAGTGGCACACTTCGTCCATCGATGACCTTACGAACCGGCTTCTTCTTCCCCACTCGCTTTGACCTTGTCACTGCCTTGATTGATTGTTGCCCGGTGTAGCGGTCAAATACTACACCAACTCGTGTTGTGTGACATCTGAAGTGACTTGTGACATTGTTCAAGAATACGTCGGCATAGTCGCCAAAAGTCTTACACCCATGAGGTTTTCCAAGTGCTTGGATCAGGCCATGACCGTCAATCAACTCACACGTCTTCATGTTGGCTTCAAGAATTTCCGAGGGTATGTGAATGCCATCCGCCAGGACATTGATTAGCTCTGACTTTTGTGTCGAGTTCATGTCGCCTCCATGCTTGGCCAGAGCCAGTGGGACTGGAGACAGCTCATGCTTCAGGATACTCCCCATTTCAACTGTTCGACCCGCGGTGACAGCATTGAGTAATCGCTGCAGAAGCTTTCTGTCGGCTTTGACAGTCTTCTGTACATTGTTTTTGGTAGACACGGTTGTACAGAGTGGTAAAGGTTTTCAAGCGATGCTTCTTAAGCACATCATGAAACCTCACAATTGTTGTGTTGCCTCACGTTGGTGATAACATGCAGTTCCCCCGTTCTTCAGCTCTTATGAGATCACTGACCACGTCAGCCGGGGCAGAATCTTTGGCTGCCAAAGATACCAAGGGTATGTCACCACGTATCGAATCCATGTCTCCATCTTCTTCTTCTCTCAAAGCAGTGTTTACTCTGAATACGACCAAACATGTAAGCTGTGTAATAAGCTTCTTCACGTCATCAGCATCACGCTTCATCTGGGAAGGAAGGCTGTCACTGCGGGTGAAAGTGGTCTCTTTCTCCTCATCTTCCAGGTTGAAAAGGTATCGCGTGCCCTGGAAGATTCGTGAGCGTTCGGCCCAGGGGACACAAAACTTGTCCCTAGTTTGGTCATTTCTTGTAATGCCTACGATGCATCTTGCATGTTTTGTTTATCCACTCAGTTGCCTGGTAAGCGGGAACTTGGTTGAATCTGTCTTTTGGTTCTCTTCACAACGAAGTTCCCTTGCATGAACTCTGCGTAGACCTCTGGTGCTGTCATTTCTAGCAGTTTCATATCCGCAAGATACACAGGTCCCCATCGGGCATAGTTTGTGTGGTCATACATTGTGAGCCATGGCAACATTGCAGCAAACGCTTCTAGATGGAGAGTCCAGTTACCATCCCTCTCAGCTCTGATGAAGTCCAGCAGAATCTCCACCATGTTCATGTACGTAGACCACATCCTGAAGTTCGGATTGTTACAGTGTGTCTTAGCAAACTTCGTCAGGAGACCTTGAACATGCTCACTCCCCAGGATATTTGACAGTTGCTCCACCGCGTCGCAGAGTGGTCCTACTGTGTGGTAGCCACATTTCGTCTGGAACAATTTAACCACATTTTGGGCAGATTTTGCAAAATTCACTTCATCTTCATGACCATGTTCGGATAGCCATGTTTCAAACATTTGCCATTTGATGTGCCAAAGAACTTCCTATGCTAGTTGGTGTCCCCTCAAACCACGGTAGGAGGCTTTGCCGTCCAGCATGGTCTCAGTGGTGTTCGCTGTATACACATCGGATTCTGTCCACAGGTCACCCAGCTCAGCGCATTCCATGTGTTGGCCAATTGCTTTTAGAAAGTTGAAGCACACATGCAGTCCTCCCAAGAGAAAGATGACATTCTCAAATTTGGGATTCGCCCATACGATCTCCTTGCCTTTACTGTACAAGGGCTGGTCAGCTGTGATGATGGAATGCTTCTGGCCTGTGTGGTTTGAAATGTCGACAAAGCGATTGATCACAGTAGTGAGTGTATCGTTGTCATCAGCTGGTGTTTGTAGAATGACAGCATCCCTGCTGTTGTCACAGGGGGATCAACGAAACTGGTTGCTTCATTGAGAGCTCGCCATGTTGAAACTGGTCGTTTGTCTGCGTCATCATGGATCCGTGACACAACCCACGCCAAATCTTTAGCCCGTGCCGTCTTCCTTTCAACACCATTGCTGCTGACGAGCGGTTACAATTATTCCATACATTCGTGTGTAAATTCAATAATCAGCACACAATAACACAGACGATACATCTGTAAATCATAAAATATGTGGTTGTGTGCAAAGATGGTCAAGTGGATGTAAAAGAATGGAAACCAATATTTTGACTGAAGTTGGTGTTATGACCTTCAAAATGACTTTCATATTCAAAATAATGGATGACAACACCGCACACCGTTTTGTTATCTTACGAACGATCAACGTAGCAAGAATTTGTTTGTGTTGATTTGAACACTATCGATCGATAGAACATGGCATAGTTGGCCACTTGCGAAGCAGAGATCTATTCTGCGGTTGTCACCTCACTTCTTAAAAAGTTACCTACATATTGGCAAGTTTGATTTAATCCCAAATCATGCCAAGGAACGATGTTATGTATACTGACATACACACAATACGTGTTTGGTTTTGAAAACAGGATAACTTTGCAATAATGGGTATGCAAACAACTTTTACATACAAGAAAACAACATTTCGAGATAATCACATTTTTGTGTTGAATTTTCCTATACATCTCTGTGTAAATGCAAAGTTTAACACCTTATATCTCCGCCAATACTTGGTATAACCGTAAAATCTTTACTGATTTGTAAAGAACTACTCACATAGACTTCAAATCATCACGAAAGTATAAAAACCGACATTTTGACCCCAGTTGACTTTGTGACCTTCAAAATGACCTTTAAATTCAAAATCGGGCGTGGCATCCACCCTAGTCATTTTCCGCATACCATGGGTGACTCATCTAGCATGGATGCCCACTATTAACAAACAATGCCGATGAAAATAATTCTAGAGCACCTTTCAATGTTTGGCTGGTCCACTAATACACGAGTAAGCGGGCCAAAGCCGATACGCGAGCCCGAGTGCAGGTGAGGGTGAGAAACAGTGATCGAACATCCCGCCCCATGAATCTCAAGAACAAGAACAAGATCGACTCCCAGCAAGGGGCGTAAGTATCGTGTTGACATGCCTGGTTACAAAAGGTCGACTTCCAGCGAGGAGCGTAAGTACCGTGTTCACATGCCTGGTTACAAAAGGTCGTGTTCCAGCGAGGGCCGTAAGTATCATGTTTACATGCCTGTTACAAAAGGTAGACTTCCAGCGAGGGGCGTAAGTATCGTGTCGACATGACTGGTTACAAAAGATAGACTTCCAGCGAGGGGCGTAAGAATCATATTTACATGCCTGGTTACAAAAGGTAGACTTCCAGCGAGGGGCGTAAGTATCGTATTGACATGCCTGGTTACAAAAGGTCGACTTCCAGCGAGGGGCGTAAGTATCCTAGTGACATGCGTGACTACAAAAGGTAGACTTCCAGCGAGGGGCGTAAGTATCCTATTGACATGCCTGGTTACAAAAGGCAGACTTCCAGCGAGGGGCGTAAGTATCATGTTGACATGCCCGGTTGCAAAAGGCAGATTTCAGTGAGGGGCGTAAGTATCCTATTGACATGCCTGGTTACAAAAGGTAGACTTCCAGCGAGGGGCGTAAGTATCATGTTGACATGCCCGGTTACAAAAGGTAGACATCCAGCGAGGGGCTTAAGTATCCTATTGACATGCCCGGTTACAATAGGTAGACTTCCAGCGAGGGACGTAAGTATCGTGTTGACACGCCTGATTACAAAAGGTAGACTTCCAGCGAGGGGCGTAAGTATCGTGTTGACACGCCTGATTACAAAAGGTACACTTCCAGCGAGGGGCGTAGGTATCATGTTGACATGCCCGGTTGCAAAAGGCAGATTTCAGCGAGGGGCGTAAGTATCATGTTGACATGCCCGGTTACAAAAGGTAGACTTCCAGCGAAGGGCGTGAATATCATGTTGACATGCCCGGTTACAAAAGGTAGCCTTCCAGCGAGGGGCTTAAGTATCCTATTGACATACCCGGTTACAATAGGTAGACTTCCAGCGAGGGGCGTAAGTATCGTGTTGACATGCCTGATTACAAAAGGTACACTTCCAGCGAGGGGCTTAAATATCATAATTGGCCATGAAACTTACCTTTGGCTTAATTAGTTTATATCAGCATCATTAAAAATCACACAACTTGTCAAAGTTGCATCACAACAATGAAACGTACACCTCGTTTTGGAACAGGACAATTTTTCGTCTTTTGCTCCTTTTTTTATATCTTAAAATGGCTTATTATGTGAAAATAAGTTGATAGGTAGTTGAGGAAAACAATATATAGTGTGTGGAGAATACTGGTTTACTTGAACATTTTATTTTAAACATGGCGGAAGTCAGAATGCAACTTTAAAACGGTTTTTCCACGGCTTTTCCGACGTTTTGTCGATGTGTATGTGTTTGGAATGTCATTCTGCACCACTCTCGCTATACAAAACGTCAGATATACATATTTTGAATGTGTTTTAGATCAATTTAATGCCGTCGAGTCACATCGCCGATGTCACATGGCGCGAGTAGTTAGCGCAGCCCAGACACATCGGTGCCTCAAACCCGGCTTGGTCACAGATGATGTCTAGCGTGTGCATTGCGAAGTCGAAAAAAACACGATTAGCCATATTTTATAAATTTATGCTTAAAACAAACATATCTGCATTATATGGAATATAAAGTAATGATATAACCTTAGATTTGGGGACAAATTCGCAAATCGCAAGATATCGTCTTTGCGGTCGTGATGCGTCTGGGGACCGCTATGTATTGCCCACGCCCAGTGACAACGGCTTGTTTACGTCAACTATATTTGTTTACGTCAACTATATTTTGTATCAATGTAGTGTCACTACATTGATACAAAATATAATTTTAAAAACACTCCGACTTCATTTTGGCGGGTGTGATGCAAAATGACATTCCAAACAAACACATACCCATCGAAAGAAACGTGGAAAAAAACGTTTTGAAAACTGGCCTAATACTTTAGGCCAATTAACTGGAAAAAAGCTACGAAGTTTTACTTCACTTCAACAAGTTTAACCTGCGTACCGCAAAACAGACAGTGTTACCAAATAATAATAATTTATTTCAACAGTTTATATCGAAGTTGCACAGGCAAACGTCAACATCTTGAAATCAGATAAGCTGGCGATTTTCGTTGAATTCGGCGTCGAGCTCCATTTCCTGTACTGCATTTCATAATCGTCACGCGCCTGCCACGCGCCCTGTTCACACCCGTTGACCCACGTGCCGCAGTTTTTAGAACAATACATTTACCAGCGCGCCAACGAATCGGTGGTTTAGTTCGTTCGTTTCGAATCTATTTACTTAGTCACCAACAGTAAACGATTATTCCATTATGCTGTATAGTTTTGTGACGCATACAAGGACATAATGTGGTTAAAAATAATGTCTCCATCAATTTCGTTAAAATCCGTATCAAAATGGAGTACGGCCGTATCACTTAAAAAACGCCAAAATCCGTATCGGATACGGGTAATCCGTATCATGTGGCAAGTCTGCATCGGACCCAGTGTGGACCGAGCATTACACTTTGGGAATCTCGTTGGATGGCATATCTTCCGTTCTTCTTAACCGCGTAGTCACTGGCCGATTTAATCCTCTGCTGTCATGGATGTCACACTCGCCATTTCGTCCCGTCTTTCGTCCTATCTAGACACACCACTCGAAATCTGCAGTTAGCAGCGGTAGTATAGTATCACGCCTTGATCGCTCCATCTTTTTCGTGGCCTTCTAATTTTCGTTGTTCCTTTCAACTGCTCTTTGTAGGCTGATTTACTTAGAAGTTTTCGCGTGGAAAACGACAGTCGTATCCAAATAAGCGGAGTCATCTTTGTCTGGTAAAATCTAATATAGATTCAGAGGTAACGTTGCACCTTTCTGAACTGCCTAGTTTGCAATCTGTCTGCCCTTGTGACACCTCAAATATATCGCAGGAAACTAATGTCGAAAACTTAAAGAACCTGTATCTCCTTAGATTGTAATGTATAATTCCGCACCATGGCCCCCTTTATGTACACCATTGGCTCGAGACAATCTGATTTTAATTCTTATTGAGATGCCTCGCGTTATATTTGAATCTACAGCTGAAGCTATTTTCAACCAACGTCTCTCTCTATATATATATTGACATACCTTTGCACCTTTCAACACACCCACATGTTTCCAATATATTTACAAACTCTGACAATTTCTCACTTGAATCATTATGTATAAAAATCAATACTATTTTTGTTATTATTCGAAATATCTACAAACCTGCTGACACAAACATAAACACTTAATGTACATATTAATGACCTACTAAGAACTATCTCGAATGAAAGAAAGTAGTATATACTGATGGCGGATTTCAATATTGACCTATTAACAAATGACACCAGTTATTTAACTGGACTTTATTCACAATATGTTTGCAAATATGTTCTGTCCAACAATTAGCAAACCAACCAGAATCACACAACAATAAGCAACTATCATAAACAATAACATCTTAACTAACATTCATGATTATTCCATTAAGTCTTGATCGATATAATGATATTTCAGATCATTTTTGAAGTCGTAACATATGTTGGGTAAGGCTATTCTTTAAAAACGATTATGTATAGCACATCCAAATCATTAATTAAAAATCATAATTATGCATAATATTAATCTTCCCAAGAAGTAACACAAAATATCAAAAAAGCCAGTAACAATTCTAGTGCACTAACATGATCGCCGGCGGAACGGAACGCTGCCGATCGTAACATGTAGTCTAGTCGTACAACTGTACAGTGACGTGTATCGCCACTTATAATTCTCTTTATACACATATATTCGAGATGTACTGTAACAAAACATAATGACTTCCCATAAGCACGTTCTCTGGTACTGACGTACTGCATATCTACGCAAGAATGGCAAACACCGATACATAATTGTGATTTCGAATACTTGTGAACTTGCTGCTACTTGGACAATTAATTATGCAGTCCGATTATAATGAATACCATTCCAGCGGTGGGATTAACCACACAGAGACTAACCTACATGCATTGTTTATGACGTGAAGAACCATAAAAGGCGACCTTTGGTCATTAGTAATTAGTAGAACATGAATTTAATGAAATTATGGTATATAATTAGATTAAGTATTTATACTTACAGGATTAATTAACAAATGCTCACATTAAAAAAGCGATTATTATTCTCAAAGAATACCTTAGTATGATTCAGACAGTTTGTCAATATGCTAATACAATCGCTGTCATTTATGGCAGGTAATTTAATTCATAGTGTAAAACCTTATAATGGCAACAAAGAATACACACAGAAGACATACATAATCAGTACAGTGTACATTTCCGTTACATCGAAACAACAATTGATTTCTCAGTAAAACCGAAAACCAATCAATTAACACGAAAGCACGCACGCCTGCGCACGCGCAAACACACACATTCGGCAAATCCTTGATCGTCATGAGTTTCGAAGGGTTGTATTAGCTTCAACTAGCTGAGCCCTTGCAGGGCTTCACTATGTAGTGGACAGCTCCGGTTTTCTTAACCGTCTTGCTGCGCTTGTAAGTATCCTTGTCGTGAATGAAGCACAAGCCATCGACGAAGCTTGCACCAGCGCAATGCTCAAACATTTCCATGCATGCCTTTTTACACGCGTATCTTGAATTAAGGTCTTCGCGTTCATAGCCGTTGGTCACCGTCTGATTAACCACTTCTTCGAAGGCTCCGACACATACTACAAAGGAAAGCCAATGACCTAATCTTCCAAAACGAGCAGTGTTAAAAACGTAAATTCTGATATAGGGCCCAGGACTGCTCAAAGCGCTTTGCACTTTACTCCCTGACAGACCTATTTTATCAGACACCATCTCGGTTTCTCTGGGAAGCATTCAACCATGTGCAACAATTAATGCGGGAAGGCTGTTTTTACATATATCCACCACTGTCTATAGCCAGATACTCATTTATACAGCTGAGTGAACCGGAGCAACATAGAATGAAACAAACTCGCATAAGGTTGTAACATCGCAGCACAGGATTCAAATCCGAGTGCTCTTAGTCGAGGGTCCGAAGCTCTACCCCTGAGCCACTGCGATCTATAGCAAATGTATAATTTCGGTACCAAGTTATCACATTCCTTTTAACATTACAAGAACCTCACAAGAACTATTGTAATTGATATAAAACCGCTTTCATTCGAGATGTGACTTTTCTTTCAATGTTACAATAGAACAAAATGAGACTTGGTTCTGCGAATGCGATTTGAAATGGTTCGATAGTGTCCAATGTCGTCATGCCTCAAAATGGTGCATTGGAAAAAATAAAATCAACTATTCATACAGCGCCTTTCACCGAAGTCTTAAACTTGATATTGCAGAGTCTGTGCGTAACGACTGTTGCTTTGAGTTGGAACCGAGCGTCGACTTTATCTATTTTCTTAAACCTGCTACAGTGGGATCTGTTTCGCCGAGTTTATGGCTGCTGCTCTGATCCATGAACCTAGGCTCCACGTGCTTAGTAGAACATGTAAACTGAGCGAAGCGTCAATTATTGTAACATTCTTATAATGAATAGTACAAAATGTATCTTAATATGCACAACTTGGACTAATGAAGGTCAGGCTGGAGCTTTTTAATGATGCGTTTTAAGGCTTACATAAACCATCGACGTAAGAGGTTTCTAGCAATAATGTTCAATATTGGTCAATGGAATCATAACTCATCTTAGCTCGACAAAAATGGCAACAATTGTAGTCAGTATTGTCGTTGACATTGTTGTTGCATATGGAGTGAATTTATTACGACAAATTATCACTTGTAAGCAAAATAAATAAACAAGAACACATCATTAAAACAAATATGGCGCTCTCGTTTAAATTATTAAACTAGTAGACTCTGCGAACAATTCCCAAATGTATTTTCCGTAATGATGCCCACATTCTCATAAACCTGTGGTGGGTGGTACAAGTTGTAGGCCCTATCAGTGTAGGTGGGCAAACTGGTAGTGTTAAAATAAGCGGAATTTAGTGTGTTATTATGATTGTGTAAAGTTCAGTACGTTTGATTGTCTGGCCTCAGCGTGGTTCCTGTCAGACCCCCGTGACAACATTCCGTAGTGTTGCAGTACGATCGTAGAATTACTTCATCAGCTGTTCATAGCCACACGGAGGTCTGGTACTAATTTGTCAAACATCGCTCGCAGCTTTCTGTTCATCGCGCGCGTTTCTGTGTGCGTGTGTATGACTTCACGACAGATATTGCCATCCATTAGAAATAAGCGTCGGCCACAACCATGATCAATACGCCGTCAAGAGATAAGAAAAGTGGTTTCTATGGATATAACCATAAAAACAAAAAAACAATATTTATATAGCGCCATAATCACACGGTGCTCTATGGCGCTTTACAGTTCACATTAATAATAATAATACTAACCATAACGACACTATGCAGTGTGCGAGTCGGTTTCATCGCGGTTTGTTCGCACTAAAACATCGTTTCATCACTTGTTCTATGCTTGAGCATGTAAGCCTGATCACCAGCTGTTAGACCGCGCCAGTGCCTTTTCGTGAACCACTCCGTTATGGCCACCGGGTAGCAGTTACACCACGAGTGGTTACCAATACTGGTGTCACTCGTTCACTATCTCCCTTTCTCTCACATTATAGAGCGCAACGGCTCAGAGATAGAGATTTGGACTCTCGACTAAGAGAATCCGGGTTCGAATCCTGTGCTGCGGTATTAAAACCTTGAGCAAGTTCTTTCGTTGAACATTGCTTCAGTTCACTCAGCTGTATAAATGAGTACCTAGCTATAGACAGTCGTGGGTATGTGTACGAGCAGCTTTCTCGCATTGATTGTAGCATATACCTGGATGCTTCCCACAGAAGTTGAGACGGTGTTTTATTCAACAGGTTTGCCAGGGAAGTAAAATGTAAAAGCCCTTTGACCAGTCCTGACTCCTATATAAGAACGTACCTATTTTTACCATAATGAATTATTAATTATGTTATTTACTGAGATATAAGAAATATAATTTACAAATAAAAAATATCATTAGGCTATATTAAGTTATACTAACAATAATTTGGACCCATTTTTGACACCCTACGAATTATAAAATTTTCATTAGTGAAAACATAGTCGAATTATGTTATTACTATGGGATCTGTATGTCTGTCGTAATTCTGTATTTATATAAGTAAAAAGAACATTCCTATTGCGATCTCAAATATTTGGTTCATATTAAAAAAAGTCGATGTTTCAGATCGATCTGAAAGTTTTATTAATAAGATATGTAGAAGAAGTTGTTCTCATTGTGTAGGAATCATAAACTAAAATAATAACAACTCATTTTAGCGTAGCTTAGCGTAACATAGATTATCAATGCATAACATACATTCTAGAAGCAAATGAAGTAGCATGATTTTATTTGCATACATATATTCGGTGAACAGTAGATAGTACCGCACTCTGCGTGAATCATCCTTTTGTCAAGAAATAGTGCCCAAACGTTTTGTAAACAATAACCATTTTCTTGGTTTATACTATGCAGCATCCTCGCGCGCCAGGATTGCCCCGATACCAGTCATCAAAGTACCACTGACACATCTCTTTGTAAACCTCCTCTGTTAAGCTCAGCTAGTGAAATCACTCACGAGATGTGTTGTCGACCTGTTGGGTCATTTCAGCCACACCCTGCTTACGTTGCAGGTACTATTTGGGTTGTAGAAGCAAATATTCGAATACACAAGACCGTTCAGCTGCAAATGCGATTGGACATTCCCAGAGGTTATTTCCCGTATTCAAATTGGGAGTGTGTAATCTGGTGGATACTTCTAGGCACCAGAGGACACTGACATATAATGTATCGCCCAGCTGGTCAAGCTGGACAGCTGGTTATGCGCAGTATGCCTTGGGCCAACGGCCGATCAACACATAGTATCGTGACACCGTAAACCATTATTACCCGCGGCCTGGTAAGATTGTTTTTTGCATTTATATTTTCGTTATATATATGTATTAGGTTCTTGTAATACATGATATTGCATGTTATTATATTTATTTAAATCATTCAGCTAAATTTGTTATACTTTATACGTTGGTAAAATAAGCGTGGCAAGTTAATTTATAGCCTATAGGGCGTGGCAGTTCGGTTCTGAAGCTGCGCTCATGTAATGCAAGACAATTATATAAATATTATTACGTTGTTTACTATGCATTGCTGCAACCATGTAACTCTTCAACTCTAGACTTGTATATTACGTTACCACCTTAATATATAACATTGGTTGTTCAATTACAGAGAAGCGGGTTTGCCAGCAACTGGCGCCGGGTCCGCCAAGTGGTGCGGGGGCGAATAACTGGAGGGTGTGTATATGTTTATTGTCTGGTAATTATAACCAACAAATGTTTCATTATTGTTATCAGTGGTTTATAGCCAGTGTTTTATAACCTTATAGGTAAGGTTGTTTTATTCTATTAATACGGTTACCACATGTATGGTGATAGAGCATAATCATAGAGCAACACAGGAATAGCCGGTGTATAAGTTGGCACAGTATGAATATTTTGATATATATGTACTTGTAATTGTACGGTATGTAATTATTTCTTACAGAATGTGCCGCCCTCTGTGAGCTGTATACATACAAAATAAACGCTGTTGAATATACAAAGACCTGCGTTTGACTTTGCTCACAAGTGGATATTTGCGCTGTTCTTACGGCTAAGACAGAGGCGACTTGAGACATCAATACACTAGTTAGAATCGGCTAACTTCCGTACTTAACATAGGTGATTTGCCATGGGTAGATTGCGTGGCGAACATCCCTGGCTTGCGAGGATGCTATGTAGAACAATTTAGCGTTATTAACACTGGCTGGAACATTTTCTAGTTGATGCCAACCCATAAAATGACAAACCTTCACACGTTTTGCCTATCCAGCCGGGTTCACAGTAACAGTCGAACCGTATTTCGGGTTGGTCCATGCTGTTCAGCCCAGCATACGAATCGCATGTCCCTCCGTTCTGACACGGTTTCGACTCGCACATATAGTCGCCAACTGTGGACAAAAACAACACTGGAGACATACTAATTGCGTAAGTTTCGTTTAGTACGACTCCTGTGCGGATATTACAAAGTTATAAGATGGCTCAATATTGACAATACATCATTATGTTGGGAAACATGTAGTTAGACAAATCTATATACGTTTCCTCTGATCAACAGCTGCAGTCCTTCCTAATTCGAAATGACATGTGTATCTTTGTTATGTGACTTTGGAATAAAAAGTATACATATAAGCGCCCGTACGCATACATCAAAATAACATGGACACTATTTGAAATCATTTACACCTGAAATCAGTTTATTTACATCAAATATATGTATTCTAGGTGACGCAGTTATTGCGATATGATGAAAAGGGCTTTGGTGATCACTTTGGTCAAAATAAAATAAACAAACGTGATACATTTGCTATAAACAAAGGGAACTATTTTGAAATTTGGAGGTACTCTTGGTTTTGATGCGTTCAAAACTAACAGTTATTTTAAAAACCTGCACATGTTTTAAGTGTAAACATAGGTCATACGACGAGTACAATATTTCAATTTCCAAATGTTGGGCTTCTCAAATATAATTGCCCATCATTTATAAAGATGGTTCAGCGCTTAGAACACTTGGTGCCGCGAATGGCCCTGCTCAAGAAGTTGACAGTTACCAACAGAATGTGATGCCAATGTCGCTGGCACATTTGCTCTGATCGCCCTTCGTGGGCAGTTGGATGATGTATTTTTCCCTCTTAGAAGCTGAACCTATACTTTTCCCTCTTCTGGAAGAGTGGCAAGAGCAGTTATTGTGTTTGTTTCTTCTTTCAATTCATGACTTCTCGGTCTGCTGCTCATTTTGAGGTACGGCAGAAAAAGTGCCATAATAACCACAATTATCAAGATATTATCATAAAATTGCTATGCCTTTGAAGCAGACCCGTTCTCACAGATAGTATGCAATTTCAATATCATATATTTTCCATCTCTAGAGATATAGGTAGGCCTGTCAACAAATAATATAGGCATTTGTTCGTAAAATTGTAAAAACAAATGACCTAATGGATGCATTTACATTGACGATTTCTACGTTAAAGTGGATGTGGTTTGGGAGACGTACTCAATCAATTAATTTTAACTCTTTAACACCTACATTTACTTTTCTCAGTGATAAAGTACAGAGATATGGGGACATTCAATTATGTTAAACTCATATGTGTCAATGGCTACTATTTCTGAACATTGTCACGTCTTAAATGCCTCCAATCTGTAAAATGGTTCCCTTGGTATGTAGAACAAATGAGACAGATATTTTGCTTCTAACAAACGTTACGGAAGAACAGCATACATTGACAGAATTCACCGAATCTTCCCTCTGTACATTCACACTCATATGTCTCCCCGTCCGGTACGCAGGTCCCGCCGTTTATGCATGGCGAGTATTTGCACGGCTCTGGTAACAGTAACATATTTGAATATCACATTCCACAGTGCTTGATATATTATAATCACAGTGTGGGCCTCTGTTTATTTTATTATTGTATTTCCTGGTTTGAGGTTGAAATTATGTATGCTTACTGGCGAAGCTTTCTGGTAGCTCGTAGATTTATACTATGAATTCCACGATGACCCCTGCAGGGTAAAATGATAGTTCATGCTTCGATGAGATGTAGTAGCAATAAAGTGTAATGCATTTCTGTATCACTATAATGATAATAATGCCATTTATAAATACACAACTGGATGCAACTGGATACCTTTGAAGTAATGCAGGTTTCATTATTTGGGTTTGTGTGCGTGTGTGTGTGTGCGTGTGTGCGTGTGTGCGTGTGTGCGTGTGTGTGTATAAACGTACAATTCATGATAGTCAACAATAAGTATGAATGAAGCAAACTGCTTACGATTCCTTTTTCAATTTTCAACATTATGTATGCCACATTAGTGCATTTATGCTGATGCGAGCGTACCACAGTTAATCAAATAAATGTAATTAAAACATGATAATGCGTTTTCTCAATTAGCTATGCTGTTCACAAATATTAATGCATACTATTATGCTCAAATATACCAATATGTCCTAATTCGGCGGTGTTTATTGTTAATATGTTTATTACCAGTATTCAACAGTTTGGAATCAACATAAGCAAGTGTGTTTTGTCTGGTATTGGTTTTACAATGTGGTATTTCGTAAGTTATATGTTGTCTCATACTATAGTTACGTAGTGTGTGCTTCCTGAACATGTCATTATATATATTAGGTAACATACTCGTATTATGTTTGTACATTAATATACAAATTACATATTTGTTCAGTTGATTGATGTTCATAATTGTATGTACTTTAGATAAAACCTATAAATAATTTGTTTCTGCAATATATTAATTTTACATAAATGTATTGTTGCGGCTTGTCCCCATATTATGGTACAATATGTAATAAAAGGGTATATAAAAGTGTAACACATGTTAATAAAAAAGTTGTTTTGTTCACTTTGTTCTTGACTTTCCAGAAAATGCCGATACTCTTATATATTTTTGCATGTATATGTTATTATGTTAATTTCCAATTGATTTTATTACTTATTATCACTCCAACAAATTGGGTGTGGTTAATAGTGACTATGTGAGTCTCATCCATATAAATGTTGTTGATTTTGTTACTTACACTAGGAATATTGCTAAATGTCACTGTATATGTTTTCTTAATATTTAACAAAAGCTTATTAGCTTAAGCCAATGTAAAAGTTTTATATTTCAATATTTAAAAGGTGTTCCATTTTATGCAAGTCTTTCCATAGGATAACAATATTAGTGTCATTTGCTTGGAAAAGTGGTTTGTGACACAGCGCTTATATCGCGAGGAATAATAAGGGACCTAATATTGATCTTTGTACTATTCCAATTTCACTAATTCTTACTGTTTGTTTTCTACCAAATACATACCTTTAATTGAAACCACTGATGAACTGTTCCTCTTATTCCATAATGGGTTAATTTTCTTAATACTATGTCGTGGTTCACTGTGTGAAATGCTTTGGCGAAATCTAAAAAGACCCATTGTGTGTCTACCTTTGTTTATTGCACTTGTAATTTTATTAATTAATATTATCAATAAAATATCTTATATTGAATTCAAACTGGCAACATATTATGTTTATCAATATATATAGTTAGTCTACCATAGTCTTCAAAACATTTAGGAAATACCGGTACAATTGGTTATAGTTACTGATTAATGTAGCCTCTTCTTTTTAAAATATCGGCACTACATTATCTATTTTTAATTCGTATGTTACGTATCCGTTGTCAAACAATACATTTATATTATGGTATAATGATTAATCATACAAGAATATGTTTGTATGTTGATGTATGGGTTTTATTCCGTCCAATCCGCGACAGCAGTTTTTTGTTATTTATCTAAACGAAAAAGAAATATGGGTTTTAAAAAGACTAAGGTCACATTCGTGAGTGAAAAAGTCAGAAGACGGAGGTAGACCAGGGCGTGTCAGCAGAATACGAGATAACCGAGGGACACTGCGTATCACGACCAGGAACTCATTCGAATATCATAGTAAGACCGGCGGAACGATGGGAACCCGAACTAGATGACTTAGTATTGGAAGGGTACCATGTGACAGAGGATGGCGCAAGATAGGCAGATGTGGCAACATCATTTTGAGGCCTTCCACTACGGTTGAGCAATGACGATGATGATATATAATATATATATATATATATGTATATGTATATATATGTATATATATATATATATATATATATATATATATATATATATATATATATATATATACACATACATATTACGATGCAAGTGAAAATATACATTACAATGCTAGATAAAGTGGCCACAAAGAGAGCAATACTATTTTGCTCTAATTTTGAATGACATTATTTGTTAAATGCTCAAGTATTCTGCCTAATACGATAAGCTTGCAATATCTAATCATACTATTTGAAGTGGTGCTGTATCCAAAGCAAGTGACCCACCGACACACTCGAAACAGTGAGGCGATCTAAATTCACATTTGTGGGTGTATGCATTGAATCCCCAGCCTGGGGTGTCAGGGCATGACTTCTTGGAAGCAATTCCATGTTTGATTTCTAAGTACTGGTGACAATTATCACATGACATATACGCTCCATCGATTTCTCCCTGGTAGACGTCAATGCATAATACCGTTGGCAGGCTACACTTCTTAGCTAAAACATACATTCAGTGTGCTGTAAGCTATTAACATCATAGCAGATATTTGTTTCACAAAAACACTCGTCATATTATTATATACATATTCATAAAATCAATAACAATTATATGTACTTAGTGAATCATAGAAGGCAAATAAAACAAATACGTGTTTTTCCAACATGTCTAAACAGATATACATCACTATCTGTTTCTTTACTCCGATAATTTGTGTTTTTCCGTTGTCTCGCACTTAGTCGGGGAGCAGACATATATCATTTAGAACGTCATGTTGAGGCATTGTATAAAATGTATGAAGAATGTACCCCTGACACCCCTCCCATTAACGAATTTACAGGTTTTAAGTTATCGCATTTATACAACGTCGACAAAATATTTCATACTAATATATATGTTTATGAATTAATCAACGATAAAGACAATCCTTTGTCGTGTCACTTAGTTAGGCGATCCCTCTGCAAATATCCCGACACCTTAAATTTGAATTTATACAAGACACATTTTTCCTATATACACCACATTAATATTTACACTCGTATAAATGTAAAAAATGCGGCAAGCTTTGGCACACCTTTTGGGGTTTAGAAAGACATGAACAAACATGTGAAATAGAAATAAAACGAATTTTCCCGGGTGGGGTTTTCCACGTAGCACAAACCATATTTGAAAAAATGCGAGAATTGGGGATAAATGTTCCAGAAGAATTATGTTTTTATCCGTTTCGGGCAACTTTCGACTTTGCATGTTATTTTGATACTTCCCATTTACCGCCAAATTCCCCAAAGGTTCACTGGTTGGCTCGACACGAAATTCTTAGTGTTAGTATTTGTTCAAATGTTCCCGGATTTAGTTTACCATGTTGTTTTATTAACGAGGGTGACCCGAGCCAACTGGTGGACCGGTTTATGACTTATCTACATAAAATAAGTTATGTCGCTTACTCTATTTTAAAAATTGTTTACAAAGATGTTTTTGCCAGTTTAGAAGAGGCGTTAGAAACTGTTAAGGCTAGCGAATTAGCGAATGGTAAATCATGCCACGTAATTAATAATGATAATGATACTAATCATAAGGATGATGATGACGATGATGATGATGTCGATATTTCAATAATTACATCTAAAGATATTTATAAATTAATTGTTTCGTTTAATGAATTTATTAAGGAACTACCAGTGATTGGGTTTAATTCCGGAAGATATGATTTAAATCTTATTAAAAAACACATTGCTCCATACCTCCTGACAACACACGTAGACGACAATAACGACGACAACGACAATGACGACGACGAGAATGACAAAACGGACGGTGACAGACATGTTAAAAATTCTATGTTCGTTGTCATGCGCAACACTAATTTCATGTGTCTGAAAACGAATACTTAAACATTTTTGGACATCATGAATTATTTGGCTCCCGGTTTTAGTTACGAAAAATGTCTAAAAGCATACGTTTGCACTCTGTCAAAAGGTTTTTTTCCCTACGAGTGGGTGACTTCGTTAAGTAAACTCGACTGTGAATCCCTTCCGCCTAAGGAAGCTTTTCACAGCGAGTTCAAAAACCAAGATATTTCAGATCAAAATTACGCTTATTGCGAGGAAATTTGGCGCGATCACGACATGAAAACGTTTCGTGATTTCCTGATTTGGTATAATAATAGAGACGTCGTTCCGTTTTTGGAAGCTATTGAGAAACAATTCCATTTTTACAAATTGCGCCACATAGATATGTTTAAAGACGGGATTAGTGTACCGGGTCTGACTATGAAATTTTTGTTCGATACTTTACCGAGAGACATATATTTTACCCTGTTTAATAAAAAAGACTCCCATTTACACGACCTCGTTAGAAACGGTATAACCGGAGGCCCCTCTTTAATTTTCCATCGTTACCATGAAGTAAACGTAACTACCATCAAACAATCTAAACCCTGCCATTCAATAGTCGGATACGATGCAAATGCTTTATATCTTTGGTCCATTTCCCAACTAATGGAGGCGCCATTTTAAATAATAAGACGCGCACGAATTTGCGTAGTTTTAGTTCGTGACTTGTCCACCAGGCGGCGCCACTGGTACATGATATATCCGCCAGATGGCGACACTTGACCAGGGAAATTCCCCCGCGCCGCGCCAAGTGAGCCTTGATAACCACATACTATACTACTTATATATATATATATATATATATGCTACACACGAACTTTCCTTTACTTACTTCAATTGAACCGAGTAAGAGTAAGTGTAAGAGTCAAACAAATCCAACATCATGCGTACTGCAAAAGACACTGAACAATCCTCAGTAAGTTCCATCATGCGACCAAACGGTCTGTCGAAATATGCTTGCTGCCAAAACGCAATAGTTAAAAATTAAACTTACTGAAACCATATGTTATAAATTTCGAAAGCAACGCTGGTTATATGCCCTATGTTAAAATATTTTCTATCTCAGGTATATTATATATATATATATATATATATATATATATATATATATATATATATATATATATATATATATATATATATATATATATATATACTACGGAAACGCAGTCCTGTATGGCATCTCCGACCGCCTCTTGCACCGCCTTGAGATGGTGCAGCGCTCGGCGGTCAGAGTAGTGCTGCAGCTCAGGCGTGGTGACCGGCGAAGCATGACGGCCGCATTGAAACAATTGCACTGGTTGCCCGTGAAGTATCGCATCGAGTACAAGATACTCGTCATTGTGTTTCGCGCCCTACACGAGCGGACGCCGGCGTACATTGCCTCGCTGATCACACCGTACGTGCCGCGTCGCGCCCTGCGATCTGCAGACCGCGCGTTGCTAGTGGTTCCTCGGCACAACCTCGAACGTTATGGACGCCGCTCATTCTCTCGTGCAGGACCAACTCTTTGGAACGCACTACCTGAGGACTTGCGTTCTACAGTGTGCATGAACAAGTTTAAAACACACCTTAAGGCTTATTATTTCAAGATTGCTTTTTAATGTCTAGTTTTTCTACACCTTTCATCCTTTTATATTTTTATTTATTTACTTATTTACTCTTAATTAGCTCAACCAGCATGTCATTTTAATTATTTATTAATTAATAGTTTACAAATTAACATATATTTGAGTTTTTGTTTTTTATAATTACAATTGACACAACTATTATATTGCTGTAGTCATTTGTTAATAATTAAGTACTATGTATATTATTATATATTTATTTATTCTGCTACTTTATTTATTACTTATTTACTCTTAATTAGCTCAACCAGCATGTCATTTTAATTATTTATTAATTAATAGTTTACAAATTAACATATATTTGAGTTATTAATAATTACAATTGACACAACTATTACATTGCTGTAGTAATTTGTTAAAAATTAAGTACTATGTATATTATTATATATTTATTTATTCTGCTACTTTATACACACATATATATGTATGCATATTTTCTTGACTACATTGACATATGATATAGACTACAACAATGCCATCTCTGTTTAATTTTAGTTTCTCTTGTAGTTCTCTACAACACTGATTTAGACAAACGTTCTTATATGTTTTACTTGTACTTTTATTTTATTTATTTCTTAGGATGTTTTAATGTTGTAAACACTACCGAACAGAGTTTGTACTTTGGATTTTAGTGTCTAAATAAAGTGTATTATTATTATTATTATTATATATATATATATATATATATATAATATACCTGTGATAGAAAATATTTTAACATAGGGCATATAACCAGCTTGCTCTCGAAATGTATAACATATGGTTTCAGTAAGTTTAATTTTTAAGTATTGCGTTTTGGCAGATGCACCTGTGTGAAAACCTCGCTCACATATATATATATATATATATATATATATATAACACTACCTACCGCATTGCCTGTACAGTGCCATATAATACCGCATTACCTGTACAATTGTAATGATGTCTATAGGGCGTGTAAGTCTCGCGCGCGAAAACGAGGCTGGGGGCAGTTGGTCCATATTCTCCATGTTAAAGTATAGGACTTCGTTTTGTTTTTGGTTGTAATAATCGAATTGTTCCAGTCTAACAATTTCAGTTATACAGTCCGAAAGATTATTACAAGCAAAAGCAGTGGAACACTTTGCCGGTGACAATGATCACGGAAATCATGAATTTTAATCGATTATAATGGTGGTTGCCATGGCAACATCGGCAAGTACTTGCGTTTCGCGATCTTGACTAATATTGAAAAGTGCCATTTTTCGCACAGTACAACCTGTTTGGACCAAACGTATACATGTGTTATGATTATGTGCATTTAGACAATTTGTCAGATATAAGTGCTTATCGAAACCACAACGTACAGCTATATAAAATGCAAAATCCGTAAAAAAACACATACGGCTAACATTTGTGGGGAGTGTCTATTATCTGCACTACATAAATCGCTATGTCTATGATACTGTGGTAAACTCAATATTAAATCGGACATTTAAGATAAGAAAGGTATAACATAAGATATTTATGTCCTGATTTTCCTAATATTCATCAGTCGGAAGTTACAACTGTCATCCATCGAATATTATTCTAATGACCAGTCCCCAAATCAGCTCCAATCGCGCGGAGTCTCGCCGTGTATCGTGACACACTTACGCGCCCTATTACACCATTTTCACGGTCAAATATTCGTAAATAATGTTCAGTACGATGTCAGTCAACTATTTATTTAACTTTAGGTGCTTTTTTAGTTTGTATTGTGTATTTATAAGAAACATAATTTTGGTGTACAGGTAATGTTTTTTTACACTAACATTGCCTGTACAGTGCTATATAATACCGCATTACCTGTACAGTGCCATATAATACCGCATTACCTGTACAGTGCCATATAATACCGCATTACCTGTACATTTGTAATGATGTCTATATCACAATTTTTCACGGTCAAATATTCGTAAATAATGTTCAGTATGATTTCAGTGAACTATTTATTTAACCTTAGGTGCTTTTTTGTTTATATTGTGTATTTATAAGAAACATAATGCCGTTATTGCGTATATTAATGGATTTGCTTTATTAGGGGTATGATAGTGACTCGGTGGAGCAAAGCACCAAATTTGGCACAGTTGTACCTTAGTACTACACAAACACTTTTTAGAGGGGATGCCTGATTTTAAAGGCTAAGGTCAAGGTCAGTTCAAGATCAAGTGTCAATAATGCTATAATCATATTGTCTAATATCTCGAAAATTGTATATTTTTAAACGTTTTCAAAACCAGATTTATTTCCATACAAACATGTTTTCATGGGATGATTATCTAATTTGCATAATTTCAAAATGGCCGACAAATTAGCAATATATAAATATCATCATTCATTCAGAGCCGTTTTCGTAAAGGTCCCAAATAAAATGTTTTACAAACAGATACCTTTGAGACACATACATCTTTTGGGAGGGGGTTGCCCGGGTGTAAACGTTATGTCAAGGTCAGACGAAGGTCATAAAACAAAATATTTCATAACTCCAATGTAATAATTTACTTACACTATAACAATGTTTGTGTTTCGGAAGGTTACAGTAGACGTCTATGGGTGCAAAACTAGTTTATATTATGTACTATATGTAATTTGCATAAATTAAAAATGGCCGACACATGGAAAAAACATATATATTGTTATTCTTATTCAGAGCTATTTTTCACAAAAGTTCTGAATAAAAATATGTTTTGCATGCATACACCTTAGCAACAAATACAACTTTCCAGTTTTAAAGAAAGGTCAAGGTCAAATGTAAGTCAAAAGACAAGCTATTTCATAATTCCAATTTAATCATATGCTAACACTATGACAATGTTTGTATTGTGTGGAAGTTCACATTCAATCACATTCACAATTAACTTTGTGCTGCCTGTGACAAAGTATAAATCTTTTACAATACAATTTTCTAACTTACTCAAAAAACTCCAATTCCAGTAGTCCCAAAGTTATTACCAATTCGATCATTCTCATGAGCCACTAAGCAATATTATGTATTCAAATATAATAATAATAACTTCATTTTATTGTTGCATAATGTCATGTACATATAATAAGTGACCTGAGAAATGCCTAGCTCAACATTTTCAAAATGTCACAGGGAAGTCTCAATTGTCAGTTTTTGTTGGTACTTATTGCATGTTTAAGTCACATCAATTTTGCTTTTGTCACATATGCAAGACACAATATTTGTCAGTGAGATTTGTGAAAAAAGGAACCACCACTTGATGCAGCATAAAATAATTGTAAACCCAACAAAACACTAACAGCCTACTTGGCTCAGCAGATTACAATACATGTATGATGAGTATTGAAAAAGAGTAAAGATGCTGCATTGCCCTCATTCCCCAGGATGGTGAATGAATATTAGTTTTACCCAGAGCTGGGTCCGTCAGTTACTTTCAAGTATACTATTGTAAAGCAGGCTATGGTTCTGATATTTATGTTTGATCAACGTGATCAAGATGTTTGATCAACATGATCAAGTGAATCAGTATCCCTAGGGCTGCATTTGAAGTATATTTTTGATATGTTAACATCATCCAGCCAGCTATTCAGCATCCGCTCATCCCATGCTATATGTATATTATGTATCCTTGTCTTTGACCTGGCAAATACCATCATTTTTGTTTTACGGATATTAACCTTCAGTGTGTTACATATACAGTATTCATTCAGTAGATCAAGATTCCTCTGCATGTCATGCTCATTTGTTTCGGCCATTATAACAGTGTCATCTGCATACAGGAGAACAAACAGATTTAACATTCCATTAATACCACCATTGCTGTCATTATACAGTTTTTCAATAGATCTTAGTGTATTCCATTTCTGTGATGGGAAGAATGTTTCCATATCATTGAGAAATAATGCAAACAAACCACAAAGACAGGTAACGCCATGAATTTCTTGCAGTGACAGTGGAGCGGAATCATCTAGCCTGGGGAATGGGAATGGCGAACATGCACACGGCAGGATCAGGAGATGTGGCGTGTCTCCCCCTATTAATTTAACTCATTTAGTCTTTTTTGCAATCTTTCCTGTCTCCGTTTCCTCATATCGATCACTTTGGTCTTGATGACAGTCCACGGGTACTTCATTGATGGGTTGCTTCTCTTAAATTCTTCGATCTCTTTCTTACCTGTGGACAGAAATGTTTGTGAAATAACTGAGCAGAACAAATTGTGAATCTACTGCATCTACCATTCTATAAAAAAAATCAATACATCATTCTTCAACAGCATCCTTATCATGCAGACACAGAGGTGGTAGGAAAATAATGACATAATTTTTCCACCAGTCTTACTGGGAAAAATATAATTGTGTTTCTCATTGAAAGGTCAGCATTTGTTTCATTATTTTTTATGGCAATACATCAATTACTTTATTTTTCAAATTAAAAAACGTGTCCCCTGCATACATGTAATATAACTAACCAGGCAATCTCGCTCCATCTTTTTCTCCAAAGTAATCACGGGCCACCATTGTCTCTTTGACACTCCATTTGGTATATGTTCGATCCTTAACTGCAATGGAAAACAACATATGTTATTTGAGAGAAAGAATTGACAATAAATGTAAATGAAGGTACATCAATGCAGGCAAACTCATTTCATGATCACCTTAGTGAAACGGTTACATCATATTTACTGTCAGCCTTGGATAGTACCAAACTTTGTTTGTGTAACAGAGAATTATACGAACCCAAGCAAAACTAAATATAATAACCTCTCTAATTTATATACATAATTATTAATAGTCAATTGATGATCAGATTAAAAAACTGTGTCTGTATGATTTGTATACTTCTAAAACACATTAACAGTACACTGTTATATATAAAATCTCCTCTCTCAGGCTCCATTTATGGTTAACTATTGACTCGTTATGGCCTTATTTGCTAGTCATTCATTTCTTGCAGACAAGTACAGTCCACAGCCCACACATCATATAAGCATAAAAGCAAGTGATTGCAAATGAGGCTTGAATATTGTCCTGGATTATTTGTACACTTCTCATACACATTAACGGTAAACTGTTATATATAATCACCTCCATCGGGTTTCGTTTCTGCATCTCCACATTTCACACCAGATCGCACACTACTGCCAAAGCCTACAAATGTGGGTAAACATTAAAATTGTTGACATTACATAACTTGCAATTTCAGCAATTCACACACTGTTTAACTACTGACTCTTTATGGCCTTATTTGCTAGTCATTCATTTCTTGCAAGCAAGTACAGTCCACACTCCACACTTCATATTAGCATAAAAGCAAGTGATTGCAAATGAGTCTTGGACATTGTCCTGGATAATTTGTACACTTCTCGTACACATATACATGTATATAAATATGGGACATACATGTTAGTTTTAAACATTAAGCAATGTGCAGTTTAAACATTTCATAATGTGCACATTTTCCTCTCCTTTCCGACTAATTTCCTGAAAAAGGAAACCTATCAAATAGTCCATGCTAGCTTGTTGATGCACTTGTTTTGTTTCATCATGTTGACATTAGCAAATATAGTATAAAAATAAAGAATTGCTATGCACAGCTATAACATAACAAACCTTTGACCTAACATTCAGAAAAGTCATGTTTTATTTGATGATTAGATGATAATAAACGCACCTGTTTATTGAACAGACTATGCAAGCTACTTAAGATTTTCATGTAGTGGACTTGTGGCCATAGAAGAACATAAACATTGATGGAAAAAATAGATTAGAGCAAATGTGTTAGTTTATAAGTAAAGCTTGTAAGTATCAAAACAAAAGAAAAACAAACCAACAAAATAACACATAAACAGCACATATTTTTAACAATAGTACAGTACAATGCATATTATGTATAGAACATTAATTTGACCCCAAACAAGTAAAACAAAATCGTAACAGAATGCATAAACTAGCATCAAGGTACCTTCATCAATTTGCTGATGGAATTTGCCAACAACAGTGCCTCCATACTCCAACAGGAAGGTTCCTGCAGTGTGCTCAATGCTTGCAAATACTTCAAAACCTGCCAAATAGAACAAGTACAGAACGTCTTATATAACACCTTATATATACTGTGCTACTGTCATGTTATAATTAGATGTGGGTTTAATGTGTCCTTGTGTAAGCCACTGGCTGAATTGTATTTGTTGTAGTCAAAAATTACTAGACTGGTTCAGCTTGAAAACAGTGTATACAGATCAATGTTATTTATATAATTTTCATTATAACTAATTACATCATGGTTGTATTCGTAACCCACTGGAATAGTTACCAATGGTTATGTGGTTTACTGAAATTTATACTGAGGTAATGTATGTGGTGGCAAGAGAGTGAGATGGAAACACAAAGAGATATGTGAAACAAAAATAGATGATGGCATTTTGGTGAAGTTGGGGGCCCTTGGGGGTCAAAAACCAAAGCAAACAGGCAAGATGGACATTCTTTTGTGTTGGCCTTATGTTGGCCACATGAAGAGGATTATGTAAGTATCATGTAAATACAGCAAATACAAACCTTGCGGTTTTCGGGACTACCCGAAAGCCATCCTTGTCAATGCCTAACTGTCAGTTGGCAATTTCTTCTGAAATATCAGAAATACTAATCATAGTTTAGAAGTTATGATAGTATTTCAAAGATAACATATATATCTTCTTTTATTTTATTTATTTACCAACATGGTCATATTCAGGACTATTGTCCAATACATGGGTGATTACAAAATGGCACATTTTAAAGAAACATGGAGACTTTAAGACATGTACAGTAAAATTACATGTTAACGTAATGACAATACAAATAATGAGCAAACTGCTGTAACGTAAATTGTTATTTACCTGTGTGTGCTGCTTTTGTCTAGAAAGACTTTCCTTCACCTACAATAAAACAACGTAGTGGTCATACTTCTTTTAGTGAATACAAAATCAAAATTGTAAAAGGTAAATTTAATATAAAATAAACATAACATATAGAAATTCATATGTTGGAATATTTCTACATACTCCAAATCTGACTGATGAAGAATTGTTCTTGAGTCACCACCTCCTGAATTAAAGATACAAGATCAGTCAATTTTTATTTTTTATTACTGTTCCATAAGCACTGTATATAATAGATAATTCCAATAGTTACTCTGACTTAATGACTTCCTTCAGTATATGTATACACAACCAGTTGTGTTTATATGCAAATAACAAACATAAGTAGGGGTTGAACCTACTACACACACAACACTGAGACAAGTTAACAAATAAATTCACAACACATGATAATGCAAACATTGATTACAACACCACAACATAAAATGTCAAAAAGAACAATAATGTTTTACTTGTTACATACTTTTTTGCAAACTTTATATCAAGTGATATTTCTAGTGTAAGTATGTATAATATATAAGAAATAATAAGTGAATAAAATAAGTTCAGACCGACGAGCATTTTTTTTGACTTCAATTAAAATACATGCACTTGTATTTCAAATTCATACAGTAAATTTATCAGCAAACTAAACCATACTACAGAAAAGTATTATTCGGATAATCACATACTGTCGACAAAAGTTGATTCCTATTAAAAATATATATTCAAATAACTGGGTCCGTATTCTCGAACGACTTACGAATTTCTTAGCGCCATTTTATCGTAAATATGGCGTCGAAACTGCCGTAAGTTACGAATTTTCGTAAATGCTATTCTCGAAACAGTTACGATAAGAATATTCGTAAATATGGCGTCGAAATTTCGTAAGTTACGAATTTTCGTAAATGCTATTCTCGAAACAGTTAAGATAAGAATATTCGTAAATATGGCGTATTTTTCCCCGTAACTTACGAAATCGAGATAGGTGCCGGCGTAACTTTTTCGCAAGTGTTGTATGAGTTCATTCAGACATACATTTCTCAGTTACTTTTGTATTACAACATCACTAACATATATTTAATAAATAGTGTATGCTTCATTGACACTTATGACGTATGTGTGTCTATTTTATTGGCCGTTGTAATTGTATAAATACCGTCTTTGAAAGCAGATTCCGCATCCCATAGATCCATTGCGTCAAATGGCAGTGCAAAAAGCCACAATACAAATATCAATAACCGGGACCAGCCATTAAACGGGACCGATTAGTAATTCGCCGCATTATTTGCAGACAGCGTACTCGATAGAGTTGTTATTTATGTAGGCACATTTTAATCGTTTAGCTACACATGAACCGTTCCGTTTTATAATACATCTGTATTGCACTATATTGAACTCAATGCAATGGCATGGTCATCTACATAATTTATCCTCCAACATAATATAATTACACTATTTTTTTATCAAACAAATTCAAACATCCTGGATATGATTAATAAATAAATGTTATTAGACGATATGAACATTTCCAGTACGTTAAAAGATAAACTTTCCCATCTGACATTTATATAGCAAGAAGGTATAACATTTAAATGGTATTCAATCAGTATTACTAGCACATTTAGAGTGCACGAATATTGTGCCAACACGTCTTTATTGATTGCATATTTTATTAAAACATAATTTGTCAATGACAGTACTGTAGTTATGCAAATACACCTACTTTTTTCAACAAAATGAGCATGATGTATGATGTGGTGATGTGCAATTATTCATTTGAAGGTCCCTTAAAAAACCCAATGGTATGCCACTGATTACATTTTCACATATGATTGATGTGCATCCTAGAAATCCTTGTTTTCATAAAAATAAAACAAGTACCATTATTAACATTTTATAAACATTATGGATATAATGAACACTGTAATATTATAATAATGTCATGTTATCCGAAAACAAAAAACACCACTGATAGGAATAGACACACTAAATCAATATACCCGGTAGTATTCCTATACACACTAATTCAATACACATGTATTTCTAGTTTTCATCGCATGTTCAGGTTTCAGTGTATTTCCAAAAACACTGCACTGGGAAGAAGTATGCCACATCCACAGATAACATTGCAGGCAATGGAGAACCAAGTGAATGTAATACAATGTTGATGTCATTGCTGCACAACCCCATGGTGCAGCACACATTGTGTATTACTGGTAGAACTGTTGAGAACTTCAGAATGGTCTATAGCTAAACTGCCATCTTGGTGCTGCAGCAAGTTCAGTTGTAATCTGCATATTTTAAAATGCAAGGTGCAGCATTCATTCTCATTCATTGTCTCTCTGAAAATATACATATTATGTGATTTATATAACACATCCTAAGTAATGCATATTTCACTTGTTAATCAATACAAGCCATTCTAGTCAGTTTGTTATATTATAGTTGAGAAAAATCATATTGTTTACACACACAATACAGTGATGTTTTAAGATACATATAATAATTGATGAGACTTGGGCTAGATAGATACTACCTACCCCACGGAGGGTAGTATAACTTTATGAGTAATTGAAATCATAAGAATAAGGTAACACATTGTCATCAATCGAGCTCAGAAGCAAATATAGACAATATATTACATTACATCCATGTGAAAACTGTGTATGGTATGCAATATTCAAGTTGTAAACAGGTGCAACATATAACAGCTTGTTTATGCTTACATTTTGGGTAAAGACAATTTTCAGTTGTGGAGACCTATTTTAAATGGTCACTCCTTAGTAATTATTTCTTAGAAACAGTTTTCTTTTATTGTTATACCATCAATATGTTAACTGAGTTGTAAGCAGCATGCTGACAAAAGAAGACATAATACAAGGCATTATGCCGTTTGATTATATATCAGTACTGCTCTAACACATCAGTAGGATATGGTGGTTTAGGTGATCTGTCAAATTATGGGTATGTGCCAAGATGCACATACTATCACACAATGACAACATATTGTAACTCACCTGTTATTCGTACCAGTTTGCAGTCTGAGTGTGTCATCTTGGTATTTGGTAGATTATGCTGGGCTGTGTAGTGTAAGTATGTACTACATAATATATTATAGTTGACAGCATGCAATGCAAAATTGTACACGAAAGTACTTATGTAATTATAATATTTACAGTGACAATGTATTTTTTTTTTTTTTTATAATTATATATCACTAAAACATATATGTACAGTGTATATGGACTACTGATCTTTGAGATAATCTTTTTATAATCTTTAATTTATACTTCACCAATATATTAGAGTTAGTCTCATACATTAAAATACCATCTGACACAGTTTATATTTCTGAATTTGTCCCAGTTTCTAGCGCGAACATGTTGCTTTAAATGAATAAATACTAAGATATAATTTACAAGGTCATGTTGAAACCCCATGACGCACACCTGTGTCATAATTTTCCCTGTGTAACTAGAACGGTTGTTCAGACAATGCGACACCTAGGTCCTAGTCCTGGCGTAACAAATTACACTGTCACTGAGGCACTGTCCCCCCACTGACTCAGTGATTAGTCTTATTATTTAAATCTCGCATTTCGTTGATTTGTCGCCGAGTCTTAGATAACCGACATTACACACGTACGAACGTTTTATCGTATAACTGTACTCACACTAACCTGTAGGCAAGCTATGTTAACGTAGTTAGTCCTCGGGTAGCAGCAAATTCGTAATCACTGCAACTGTAAACCTTGACATTCCATCGACTGTCAACTCAGCATTCTGTTTGACGCTGACAGCCGAGTGTGTCCTTGCTTGCGTTCTGTTTCTTTATTTTCCGATCAAATGCTTCGCTTGTGTTATGCCTGTTATTTTATGTGCATGAATATTTCTCAGTGGCTCAGTATCATTGTGTTATGCATCGCATCTACACTGACTAATCACCAGTTTTCCTTGGATAATTATCCGTGTTGTTCTCTTTTCATTCACTGCCAGAACATGTGAGCAGAACTAAAACGGTAAAACATCCAAGAAATCTGTGATTGTGCCCGTTGCAACGCAAACAAACCCTCGCGAGATTTTCGTACGAAAGATACGAAATTCGTAGCTGCGAAAATTCTTAACGCTTTCGAGAATACGAACTTATGAATTTTCGCAGCTACGTAAAAATCCGCCATATTTACGAAAATTCTTACGTACGAATTAATTTTCTTCGAGAATACGGACCCTGTAACTGTTAAAAAATATACATTTTTATATTTCCGACAAATTAGGCATACACATCACGTTTTGGTATGACGTCGGCTCAATGGGTTTAAATTTGACTTCTTTGTATAGGACATGATGTAGAATGACATAGCGAACACATACACATCGATAAACGGTGAAGAAAAACACTGTTTTAAAAAGCCGTAATTATTAGGCCATTTTAGTTAAACTTAAAGTCGCGCGAACAATTTCCGTTGTAATAATTCCAAGATTTAGCCAAATTTAGCAAATTAACATCCAACATTAAAACTCCAGATGGCATGTAGACAAGGAAGCCTTCGGCATATTGAGAATCCAACCCATATGGTATATTATCTATGTATATTCCGCTCTTTCTGAGTTATTTGTAGATGTTTTTAAACACGCCACACTCCCTACAGGGACCATTACGCAACGTCCATCAATATAAATAATTTACTCTAATATAAGTAATTAAATGCAGCGAATCGAGGCTGCAATATTCATAGCACCTTTATGAAACACGATAAATATAATGTACGTTGTACAAATATTCGTTGTTAGGTAAATTCACGAATATAACGTATCTAAAGTCAATTTCCTGCGCCAAAAACCAAACTCGAACGAGTATCTTCCGATCGGCCGTTTAACTTTCATGTTTTCTGCTATTCTAACGTAGACTTCATTAAGCATGCCACGGCAAAATTACAACACACAATCAATACAAGCAGTCTTGATAATAGTAATAACCTGTTAGATACATACCAATCTCTGGCCGTCGACATTATGCTCCTGTAACGCAAACTTTCGCGAAGTGTTGTCTCGATCAACGCGAACTGACGCATGCGCACCATTCGTTTTCAACATATACGCGGACAGAGTCAGATGCGGTCAGTTTTTAGCGAAAATACAAATTACGTCAATATTTCATTTTTATTCTCGCAACGTTTCAATGATTGTAGTAGCTTTGTAACCGCGCAATCTAATCTGAAACATGCACCCTATTAAACTAGCATAACAACATATACGATATTTGTATATGTACAGTTAATGCTCGAAACCAAACATATACGCGCTCAAACTTCCCGTTCGTACAAATATAAAATGATACGCTACAACACGCATTAAACAGCATAATTCCATCAAAAAGAACATACTTAATGTATGTGACTAGTCAAAACATCATTAAAAGCACTAGAGAGTTGTGTGTGGAATGTTAACACATTGCCTGTACACGTATATGTACAAGTAATGTAACTGTACAGGCAATGCGGTAGTTTTTGGCATCGAATGTACAGGCAATGTGGTATGTAGTGTAATATATATATATATATATATATATATATATATATATATATATATATATATATATATATAATATACCTGAGATAGAAAATATTTTAACATAGGGCATATAACCAGCGTTGCTCTCGAAATTTATAACATATGGTTTCAGTAAGTTGACTTGCCCTGCCAATCCGACGGATGCAGAGCGAGGTTTTCACACATAGGTGCATATGCCCGGCGTGTCCGTTGTATCGCGTATTTTAACTGGTAGAGCTCTGGGTTACGGGTAATTGCCACAAGTAAACACATTTTCGGCCACAAGACAGGGAAGAACAGTGATCCCCGGCTTGATATAAAGTCGCCAGCCAGGCTGTCTCTCTATTGCTTACAGATGGACAATCGGGTTATGTAAGCGTCAAATAAAAGTGAATCGTTTGGATGGTGTTGGTAACCTTTCAAATTGCGTAAACCTGAACGTTCATTTTCTGACTTGCCACGCGTGATTTGGTTGAATTAGTAGCAACTTTCCCGATGCCTTGCCACAAGTATAATAGATTGACCATCAGCGACCGCCCAGACGGCCTTTATCCCTAGCCGTTGAGATTGTCGAATACGGCATCTTGCAAACCCGTTATAAACATTTGCTTTGTGTGCACACACAGTCAAAGTTTGGCGTGAACATTGATGACGAGGTGCTGTGATCTATGATCCAAAACTGTAACACAATGTCATGCTCCCTCGCAATGCACGCCTCTCTCTTAGCGTCAGCGGTTTGGTGGACCGCCTCTACCCTTTATAAATTACATTAGCGATCACCTCCGTATATTTGTCGTGTGTAAGTGCAGTATAAATAATAATAAGTACATTAGCGATGAAAAAGAAGTTACTAATCTAGTTTATGCCTATTTTCTAAAAACCGTTACCAAAATTTACAACAAATATTGTTCACTGATATGCAGCCACACTAAAATAGCTAACGCGAATATGAAAAACGTTTGGCTTACTAAAGGCTTGAAAAACGCATGTATGAAGAACACATTATTATTCCCAAAATGTATCGCGTCGATAAATTTATTCGGAGACCAAGTTTGAAAACTAATGAATTAACTAATATCCTAAGATCAGCTAAAAACAGCCTACAAAATATAAAAACAGGTAAAGGGAACATTGCAAACAGGGAATTACTTACCTAACCACCTTAAAAATAGCGTAACAGCTAGAAATAAGAAAAATACACCAAATATGTTCAACAATTTGTTTATAAAAATTGGCTCGAAATTATCGAAAGAAATAATTGTACCGGCAAACGTTACAATTTATGACAATCTAAAGCGCATGCGTAATCAAAATTTGTTTCTAACGCCTGTTAGCGAAGAGGAGGTTATTTGAGTTGCACGATTGTGGGAAAGTAAGACATCAACTGATTATGAAGACATCATGAAATTAAGCAAAACGGTTACTGATTTTATTGCGAAATCAATTACTCATGTTTGTAACCTATCCTTCAGTATGGGAATATTTCCTGAAGAAATGAAAATAGCAAAAGTTGTCCCACTTTGTTAAGTCTGGGATAGGCATGCATGCACTAACTATAAACCTATTTCATTGCTACCACAATTCTCGAAAATTCTAGAAACGTTATTTAATTCTCGCTTAGATAGCTGTATTACTAAACATACATTGTTAAGCCCAAGTCAATGCGGATTTCGTTCATATATGTCAACATGTCATACACTAATAGATTTAAGGTGTCTTCGTCGGTGTTTATATAGCATTCGAGACAGTTGATCACAAATTATTATGTAAAAAGAAATGGCACCATCTCCAAAAATTACTTTTGAACCAAAAACGCCGAAAATCATGTATGAAGAAATTTTTTCGGGTAACTCGTCCACGAGGATTCCGATTCTGAAATCAGTTTGACGCTATGACATCATTTTGCCCCTTAAATCCAACAGGGCCGCTATCTGGTAGAACGAAAACATAACTTTTAAACCAGAGCACCTAGAAGCATGTATGAAGACACATGTTTGGGTACGTCGACCACGAGTATTCCCATTCGGACATCAGTTTGAAGCTATGACACCATCTTGACCCAGAAATCCAAGATGGCTGCCATCCGGTCAAAGCTAGCGACCATCCGGTAGTGCGAAAACGTAACTTTTGAACGAGAAGATGTGTGTTTTTGGAGTTTGCATTTATACAATATGTAAATAACTAGAAAAACAAAACTTGTAAACTATGTTCAGTGAACAAATGTTAACGTCAAAACCCATTTTACCTTGGTATTTGCTTAAAGTACAGCACTTTAAGCAAAAAGCCATATGGATATCTTGCAGTAAAAACATAGTTGATGAATGTACAAGCTCTTTTGAATAGCTGTAACTTGAATAATTATCACATGAAATCACTTAAAACATGCCGACAACAATAATGTTACCCTGAAAATTGTAATTCTTGGCCATTTCATTTAGTCAAATGAAAACACATATAAAGGTAACCAATGATGCATTCATGTTATGCTACATATTAGTGCGACATTGTAGCTTATGAATTAATGTGACATTGAGAAATATGATCAGTCCGAATCAGAACAGTCTGCCTCACTAGATTCCGGATCATCAGATTCAAATGGATCCGCCCTCCTTTGTACATCATAACCTCCCTCCTCCTCGCTGTCACCTTCCCCGCTCTCTTCTACTGGCCCCGGTGCAGGTAGGTGCGTCGGGAGAGCAGGTCGCGTGAGGCAGACAGATCGACAGCGAACACCCACCAGCTCCCAGCCATGTCCGAAAGGCGACGGGTGGTGTTTCAGGGACGGGTGGCGCATTATATACGGCAAGTAGTTGGCGCGGAGGCAGTGTTGGTGTAGGCTATTTGCATCTGGAGGAAGACGGATGAATGATTTGTTCTTCATTTTCTTCCTCTTCGTAGCAGGGGTTTCAGCTATGGTGCTACTATTGTTGTCGCCGTAGTTGACATCTCGTGTGAACTCGTAGAGCTGCTCTATCACCCCCACCTCAAGATTAAGGCTCTCTCCGCACCGCCACGGGGCTCCTCGCCACCTGGTCATACACCGACCTTGTACATTTACCGTAGAAGCCCGAGTTGGCATCATGGCCAGTCATAAAATGCAGCTGTACAATATAGTCTGTCATCTTGTCAGTTACCAGGCCTTGGAAGAAGATCGTCTCCTGTTTTATCTTGATACAAACCATACCGGGCAGTTGTTGTGAGATTACCGCTGCCGGGACAAAGGCATCTGTATCAGCGGCATCAATGACAACAGTAAAACAGGCAAGTTCTTATATAGCGCAGTATCCAGTCCTCAGGACCGTTCAAAGCGCTTTACACTTTACTTCCCTGACAGACCTGTTCAATCAGACACCATCTCGGCTTCTCAGGGAAGCATCCAGCCATATGCTACAATTAATGCGCGAAGGCTGCTCACATATCCTCCACTGTCTATAGCCAGGTACTCATTTATTCAGCTGAGTGAACTGGAGCAATGTAGAGTGAAAAAAACTTGCCCAAGGTTTTAACACCGCAGCCAGGATTCAAACCCGGGTTATCGTAGTCGAGATTCCGTAGCTCTCCCTCTAAGCCACTGTAGCCCGACTCACGAAGAACTGCGTAATAGTCGAGTTGCCATCCTATACTGTACTGTAGAGAACCTGGAAATGGTTGGTCGTGTAAGGTTTTTTGCTGAATCATATAGATTATGTGTCCCTGAACTCAAATCCGTGGGATGGCAATGCGCCATCCTTGGGTAACTCGTGGGAATCACGAAAATCCAAGATGGCTGCCGTGATCCTGGTAAATTACAAAATGTGTTCATCTGTACACTACATCATGCTAGGAACATAATTTTTGTATGTACACGCATGCTTTGAGGTACGAGGAATTCAATGGAACCGTTTATAATAATGTCGACTATGTTCACGCGACCAAAATTCAAAATGGCCGCCATTTTCACAAACAATAGTCAAAATCGAGCATAATTTAATTGCCTTCTGCTATATAAATATGATTTTATTTTGTCCATTCCTATATTTTACCATATCAGGACTTAAAATGAAGTATTTCAACTGATGCCCGCCCAAAAAAAACGAGTAATATTCAAAATGACCGTCATTTTAACCAAACATATGCAAGATCCACGATTTTGTGCCTATACCTACGTTTTAGCGTATGGGCAATAACATAGTACTGGTATATACTAGTACTGCCTTAACTATACGTTAAATAAATACATGCAATGGACCAGCATATGAGGAATTTAATGTAATCATTTTCAATGATGTTGTATATGGTCACGTGACACAAAATGCATATATTGTTGGTTTTAGAGATGTTGTAGGTAAGACAAGTATGACGTAATAATAATAATAAAACTTTATTTAGACACCACCAAATCCGGGACGTATGTCCCGTTCACGGGTGTGTACATACATGTAAATAGGTAATTAAATCAATAAATATGGTTAAGCTAAAATATAATGTTCACGGGTGTGTACATACATGTAAATAGATAAATAAATATGGTTAAGCTAAAATATAATGTTCGTTGTGTAAAACTAGTTATTTAGAAACAAAAATGTTTTTAATTGTTTCTTAAATTGTGCTAGGTTGCCGTTGTCGCGCATATTCCCAGGGCGTTTGTTCCACAGAGTGGGTCCTGCACAGGCAAATGCACGGCGGCCGAAACGTTCCAAATTCACTTTTGGCACTTCGAGGAGTAGCCCGCCTGCAGAACGCAACGATCGGCGAGGCGCGTGCTGGAGTAGCAGTGCCGCGAGATACTCTGGCGTGCCGTCGTATAAAGCCCTGTGCACGAGTACTAGTAGCTTGTATTCGATACGCTTTCTGACAGGCAGCCAGTGTGCTTGCCGCAGTATTGTCGTCATGGACTGCCGGTCGCCCCGCCAGATTTGTATAACAATTCGAGCTGCAGACCGCTGGACCATTTCCAGACGGTACAGGTGACGATCGCTGATGCCGAATAGTATCGCATTGCCATAGTCGATACGCGATGTCACCAGTCCGTGTACGAGACTCTTACATACAGTGGAGCTAACCGAGTCTCGTATTTTTGCAATTCGCGACAGATGGTAGTAGGCAGAACGACAAACGTTAGCAACTTGTGACGTCATGGCTAGGTTAATGTCAACGGTAAATCCTAGGTCCCGGATAACTGGGGAAGTGTCAACGAGCTGGCCAAATATGTTGACGTGTAGATGATGATGACGATATTGTAGAAACTGTAGTACGCAGGGTGAAAGTTGAAGCTCTGGCACTTCCTCGTAGCAATGATTACGATTTAAGTCAGTTCACATTTGAGAAGATTGTTGCCAACACATGTCCTACTTTGCTAGCGTTAGTTTCTCAATTGGTATCTAATGGAGATTTGAATAAAAACCAGCAGTAATCATATCACAGTGCACTCAACAGCACATGTCCAACTCCACAAATCAAACCAGTCTTGGTCTTGCCGTGAAGTTGCATCATAAATTTGGTAGTTCGGAATTGGTAAAGTTGCTCAACGACCATGGTATCGTCACAACATATGAAGAGGTCATGCGATTTCGCAAATCAGCCGCCAAGTATAGTGGAAATCGGAGTAAAGTACATGAGGCGATCGGCTTGATGCGAAGAGTAGGCCCGATATTCGGATAGTTTGAAAATTTTGACCTTCTTGTGTTCACACCCAATTGTCGCCGTGAGACACACACCATAGCAATATAGTTTCAACAGGACCCTTCGGGTGTTCTAGAATGTGGCAGTGCAAACGCTGGCCTGCTGAACCTCACCATTCCACGCCTTTGTAAGCGTGAAGTCGCATGTCTTCGGCTTGGAAGTCCTTTGTGATGGAACGGTACACAGGCCCGAAGAAAGTAAACCCCCATCTTGTAGTATGTATGTATGTCTGGCCCACCATGCACTGATGTATGTGCACTATAGGGAAGTCTAGAACGTGCCCAGATCGTGGACACTCAATGGCTGAACTCCCTCCTACATGATCCAAACCCTATCGAATATGGAGGCTATAATGCTGCTCTGGCGAGAGTGGAATATTCCTCTAAAGCAGCCACTACCTACATGTTTTGTCCTCTGATCGACGCACCACCATCCCACCCTGACACTGTTCTCACGACGCTGTCGTATTTAGAGATAACTCTCACTGCACTTGGGACGAATACCTAAAATACATCCGTTGACATGCAACTTTACATCGTAGCAACACTTATTAAGTGGGCCAGTCATGGGAACCTCTTCAAGTCAGTAATGTTTCGACCTGGTCGCATGCACACCCTCATGTCATTCAACGGCTGTATTGGAAACTTGATAAAAGCCAGTGGTCTTGAAATACTGGTTGGGGCTGCATTTAGTGGCCTGACATCGATCATGACTGGCAAGGCATGGGTGATATTAATGCGTGCCTTTCGTATGGTGACAGCAGCATTGCTATACGACTTCATCAAAGATGGTCCCAAGACATTCGAAGATATCAGTCAGTATCTTGACACAGCTTCAGATCTCGCCAACAGCATGAAGGACAGACTCGGTCAGTGCCAACCAACAGACGTGCTGGTCATCTTCGATCACGATGATGACAGGTCAGCAAAAGATCATGAGCGAATCCGGCGTGCAGGTGAAGAGGCTGTTAACTACAATATCACAACATCAAGCAAGCTCCCATGCCGCGATGCCATCATGAGGAGCAAACCGAATAAGAAGGCTCTCGTTAGAGTTCTCTCCACTTTCAATTTGGGCAACAATGTGACGATGGTTGGAAGAGAGGAGAGTATATACAGCCATGATGAAGCAGATATTACCATCATCAGTTATATTCTGGAAGCTGTAAAGAATGGTAAGAACATTGTACGAGTGATCAGCGATGACATTGACGTCTTTGTTCTGCTTATTTTCTGAGAGTGGAGATTGCAGATGACAGCCCGTGTGCAGCTAGTTCGATGGTGTGGGGCTATCCTCAATATCAATGAAAGTTCTTTTCTCCTTGGTGCGAAATCCCTCCAATTGCTCGGTATGCATGCATTATCAGGCTGCGATACTGTGTCCAATCCTTTTGGTCATTGCAAAGCGACAGTGCTAAAGGTTCTGAAGTCCGCCGACCACTCTGGCCTCTACACTGTATTCGGTTAAACGAGTGCTAACCACCAACAGTTGCTATAGACTGGACGCAAAAAAGTTTATTATTTGGTGTTGCTGCAGGCGAAAGCAGTTTCTGCTAGTTGTGCGCTCTACACCAAAAGGACAAGAGGGAAAGCTGTATGTGTCCAAACTCGTCCACAGACAGACGCTAATTTGTCATATCATATCCTGCGAGCATATTACCAAGTAATGCTCTGGAAGGCAGCAGACCAGCAGACTCTGTCTGCTGTTGGCATAGTTGCTTACGGGTGGGAGTTGGCAAGTGGTGCAGGGTGTGTGCCAACTATACGCATTGCAAGAGGACTAGCAGCTCCTCCTGCCCTCATGGACGTCATCAACTGTCAATGCAAAGCTGTCGGGGAAGCTTGCAGCAGTCATGCATGTAGCTGTCATACTGCAGGATTGTCTTGCACGCCATACTGTTATTGTGTTGGCGAAGCCATGTGCTTCAATCCTTTCACCAAACATGGTGAGAATGAATGATAATGAGGATGAAGGCGATAGGACGGAGGAAGAGGGGAGTAGAGAGAATGAGGAATAGCCTTTTTTATGAGAACGTAATGGAAATGATTTATCTTTTAAATACTAATGGTTTATAATGTACACTGTATCAATGCCCAAATGAAACAATTATATAATTGTGTACTTCTGACGTTATACTTTTAAATTGTTGTACCATTTTGTGTCATTTCACAAGCTTTTTGTGCTTCTTGTCAGCTGTAGTCATATATACATATATAAATTTACAACTATTAGCCTTCCTGGAACTCTGTCATGATGAATGTTCGATGCTGCAGAAGAATTGTAAATAAATCTTCGAGCTATTTTTGGTTGAAATGGCGGGCATCTTGAATTTGTGTCACGTGACGATAGATATCATTGAAAATGATTACATTAAATTCCTCACATGTTGGTACATTGCAGGTATTTATTTCACGCAAAATTAATGCCGTACAAGTATATGGGCCATTCTAAAAAAAGTCTGACACTTTGGTTTTAATTGTCCACGCATTATAACTTTCTTATTGTTTATGTCACATGTAAATTAGAAACATCGCTAGATTCGTTTCGACGAGTTCTTACAGGCTATGTGTACATTTCCTGTTGTTTCTAAAAAGAAGCTATGCTAATTCGTGCTAGAATAGACAAAAACAGCCTAAATACGCTTTCCATTGTTTTGTTTTTATTTATAGCGTCTTTGTAAAACTATAAAATAACGGATTTTTGTCAATTTGTCGGTACAAATCTAAGACGAGGTATATAATAAAGGAGAACACAGTATTATAGTCTCCTTCCATGATTAATTATACCAACAAACCATAATTTGCTAATAGGCCCATTTTTCTTGTTACGCCCGATACCAAACTGCGTCTCCGACGTGCTAATATTCCAAATTAATAATTTGTTACAGTTAATATCGTCATGGAAGCCGTATATATTCAATTTATTTATGGACCTTTTTTCATAATGGCCATTATTATAATGTATGTAAATCCCAATGTTGTGTTATTTATAAAACTTCCATACTGTAATTGGTTACGCCCGATACCAAGCTCTAATGACAACTGAGGACACAATAATGAACATAACTACTTCCAAATGTATAGATTAGTAAATAATAATGTTTACTAGATGCCTGAATTGTTGTAATTTAAATCAGACGCGTTTCATTAAAATTAGGGCATTTCAATAATTTTTTTACTCCCGATACCAAGCTCTAGCTCTACTCATCAAATGGTAACCGCATGTATTTGAGGCAGAATTTGTGTGGCGCCCTCTTGCAGGAAGTAAAAGTATTGCTCACATACGCCGAAACGATGGCTTTCCGTAAAACATTAAGTAATGCTTCATTTGTTTTCATTTTATTATAATCTATATATTGAAAAGTTAATGTTGTCAACTACGACGTATGCTCCTAACAAATAAGGAGAAAATAACATATTTTGTTACCGAAATATCGTATGATTTTACGCCCGATACCAAACTATGACGATTATTGTTACGCCCGATACCAAACTTTAATGTCGTCCAGACAAAAGCAGAACAATCAAATCATTACCGCTGGTAGATACGATGTATGCGACATAAGTGAAAAGCATTGTGCATCAATAAATTATTTAAAAAAATTGTGTTGGCCATTTACACGTTTTGATATATCATGACAAGTACAAACTTGACATGTATGGAATCACATTCTGTGAACACAACCATATTTTCAGGGTTTATACGTTTAAAACATATATAATTCATCGTTTGTATAACGAAGAACAACATACATATCGAACAAAAGCAACGTTTCAAATATAATTGTTTTAAATATTTATTAACGACGCTTGAACGAGCATGAAACCTTGGTACCGGGCGTAATATGCGATAATATATTTATTATTATTATGTAGCAGCCAGTTGGTGAATTCTCGTATTTAAACGAAAATATTTTAACAATTCATTCCTTAGAGTATATATGTTATAGCTGGGTCATTCCGTGTGAACTCAACCAATGAGGTTGCTGTCATCTCTTAGATATTTGAACAGATCAGTTTGGTGAGAGCCTTTCGTAAGATTAGTAAGAATCCAAAATATGAGCATTCTAGCTTAACTAGTTTTCAGGTTAGGGCATGTTGAAATTTGGGACTTGTTAAAAATAAATAATTGTATTCACATTTCACTAGTCAATATCTGCTACACTCTTTTGCCTGTGTCAGTGAAATTGTGTGGAGTTATTCTCTATTATATACAGATTACATAACTACAATTATAACATAAATACAATAGACATAATAATTTGCCTTACTTCCTCAGCAGTAGCTGGAGTAAAAGAAGAAAGTAGAGAACTTATCGGTGGAGGCTGAACTTCTACTTTGTTTAACATATGAACAGGAAAGGAAGACTGTATACGGGTAATTTTATCCTTAAAATAACCTGAAAATAGATCACATAGAGAACATAATGAATTATGTTTTGGCAGAGAAGGGGCAGCCCGTCTGTGTAGGATTTTATTAATGCAACTCCATAACTGGTGAGAATTTTCAGAGTTACTTGAAACCATGTTAGTGAAATATTCAGATTTGGCTTTAGCCATTTGTCTATTGCAAAGATGACACTGTTTAGAATAACGTGACCTATCAAGTGATGAGCGTGTTTTACGCCAAACACGTTCAAGATAACGACGTCTCCTTTTAGATAGTAACATTTCGGATGTCATCCAAGGAGAAGGTGATTGTTTTGAAATATATTTACAAGCAAGTGGAGCATGTTTAAGGCAGTAATATCTATTTTATGTATAGGCCTATAGGAATTTTTTTTCTTCAATATCAATGGTGTTGTAAACATGTTAATATCAACAATTACAGTATGATGGTCTGACAACCCATCTGAAACAGTAGTTTTTTTTAAATATTATTACAACCTGAATGAGTTATTATAAGATCAAGCCAATGGCCATGTATATGTGTCGAAAAGTTTACATGTTGTTTTAAATCAAAGGATGTTAGAATATCATCAAACATTGTAGTAACTGAAGAATGTATATCCAAATGAAGATTGAAATCACCAAGAATATAAAGTTCTGAATAATTAATAGCTACATTTTCTAACAGATCTTGAAAGTCCTCAAAGAAATTTGCTGGGTGTCCTGGAGGACGATAAATACAAACAAAAAATGCAGAAAAAGAAGAATCTGAAATTTCAGCACACATAGATTCAAAACTAGAATAATCTGGGTTAGAATGTAATTTAACTTTGAAATGATCAGATACTAAAAAGCCAATGCCACCACCACGTCCTATTAAACGTGGTCGATGGTAAAAGGTATAGCCTAACGGAGAAATTTCAGCAATGCAAGAAGCAGTATCACATGGTCTAAGCCATGTTTCAGTAACAGCAAGAATATTAATTTTTTTCGAAACTAACAAATCACAGAGTGGAGCACTTTTGTCACGTACAGATCTTACATTTGTAGTTGCCAGTCGGATATTTCTTTTAATAGGCCCAGGATTTAAACTAACATCTCCTGCCAGTAATAAAAGTATAGCTAATTTTAATGTTGGTGTACAGCGAGGTATTGGTAGTAACTTTCTATTAAAACAAACATTTAGACATGGCAAGCTATTCAACATGGAAATCGAGTAATGTATTTTTATGTTATTGGGAAAAAGTACATTAAAATTATTAGTTTTAAACGATTGGCATAAAACTACATTTTTATCCCTAACAGCAACAGAGCATGACAAGCAAAAAACACATACTAAGAATAATGGTGACATATCTGGTATATTAATTCATACTACAAGATAATATTACGTAGCCACAAAGCATAAATATACATAATTGGCCACAAATAATAATAACACAATGTACCAGAAATTGTTTTTAAAATATTTTTTTTTCTTCTTCAAAATTGCAGTCACAGTCTATGTTAATAGAACCGTCAGAACAAGTCTAAATAATGGACGTAAGACGTTGGATCAAAGATGTTTTAACAAATGACAGCGTCTATTAGACTTGTTAGAATTTTAGTCTGGGGCGACGCCAGATACTACAACGCCTTAGAAAAGCCATGTTAGTAAACAGGTTAAATGCATTTCCAACAGTCTATCAACACAGACAAAACTACAATTTGTATCAATGATAATAACAATACAAAATATTAATTTTGAATTTTACGTAGCCAATTATCAGTCTTAGCAAAGCAGGCCACTGACGTTACTAGCACTTCCATTTCCATTGGCATTGTTA